>JAOWCC010000577.1:76387239-76484739 GCA_030867875.1 Actinernus sp. WN-2022
TTGTCAACAAGAAAAAAAATTCAATGAAACATAAATCAGTGTAATCTTGTAACATGGTATATTATATCAACCCAAGAACTGAGAAATAAGAAAGTTATCAACTCCGCGAGGATAAGGAAACGAACTGTTTTTAAAATTGGTGTTTTTGAGATTGAATAAACTTTGTTTATTTATCTGGTGGTTTGTTTATATTCGTATGGTAATTATAGTTCAGTTTAGAAATAATTTGCATCACAAGAGTTTTCCTCAAAACAATAGGCCCTTCAGTTATCGCTAATCTCTAATAACAACAGCAGAGTTGATCTAATGAACCATACCGGATTTTGTATACAATTATGTAATGAGTTATTAACTGTAAATGAAAATAATAAAGACAGTTTAGAGCCTACCACGAGTAGTTTGTTCTTACTATTTACGCTACGAAGGGGTTTAGATATTGCGAGATATGTTTTATTTTTTTCATTCAACTTCGAATGGATTTTAGATGATTTCCATCTTGTTGCTACTCAATTTCTTGAATGTATTCAGGGCCGACGGCTCCTGGTTTTACAGACGATCCCAAACAATAGGCTTTGCCCAAACATGCCCGAATAGATCGATGATCTCATCCAAAGGAACAATAGATATTCATGAGCGCCGCATTTTATTCATGAGCGCCGCATTTTATTCATGAGAGCGCCACACTTTATTCATGAGCGCCTTAAAAATTAGCATAGCGCCGCATTTTATTCATGAGGGCGCCACACTTTATTCATGAGTCCAAGAAAATAGAACCGTGACGTCATTGAATTAATGAAAACGCACCAAAAATTAACGTAACGCACCAAAAAAGGGGGTAATTCGGTCCCTCTCATACTACTAATGACATATACAGTCTACTGTGTACATGGTATGGTCGAGCAGCGCTTCAATGGTCAGTTTCCCTGCCTGATGTTAATTGTTTGCTTACTGTGGTGCCATTTTTTTTGTACTCCTTAAAGAGTGTTTCTTCTTGAAATTAAACTGGAAACGACACTATTTTCTGTAGAAGTATCTGGCAACGGTGAACTGTATAGCTTTCACTGTTCTTCAGCTAGTCTCAACTTTGTAATCGGCCGAGACTAAAACAACATGAATCGCTCTGATAGGGTAATGTTAATGAGATTACCATTGGAGGCGGGACGTCTTATTTAACCGTGAAATGAATCGAAAACCTTTATCGGGCTATTAATTTCTCGGTTCTCCCTTCATGTAGGCAGACGTGAATTGCTACCAAACTGTATTTTGTATTGTGTTCTATTGTATTGTGTATTTCGTTCTATTGTTTTGTATTGTGTTAATGATATTGTATTTTGAAAGCAATTCATGTGTTGCCTACATGAAGGGACCACCAATTTCTCGACTCTTATTTTCGGCAAAAACAGAACTTTGTTGAAGTCCAGGCTTTTCGCTTTTTGTCCAATTTTCCTAAATTATTCACAAGTCGTAAAAACATCCGTTTCTCAAATACTGTATCAAATTTTGAAATTATGTTTCATTCAGATTTTACGACCTGGTTTGTATCAAAATGGGATGCAAACTATTAAAAATTCGCTACACATTATTTGAGACTCAAAACGGATAATTAAGAAAATATATGTTTCAAAGCCTGAAGAGTTGAACTCCTGTCGGACGGAGTCATTTCGCGTTGAAAAATATACAACATCTACAGTAGTATGAGAGGCACCGAATTAGCCCCCTTGTTCGGTGCGTTATGTTAATTTTTGGTGCGTTCTCATTAATTCAATGACGGCACGGTTCTATTGTCTTAGACTCATGAATAAAGTGGTGAGCTCATGAATAAAGTGCTGAGCTCATGAATAAAATACGGCGCTCTCATGAATAAAATGCGACGCTCTCATTATCTTTGTTCCTTTGGATGAGGTCATCGATCTATACGGGCATGTTTGGGCAAAGCCTATTGTTTGGAGCAGCTATAAAACCAGGAGCAATCGGCCCTGAATACATTCGAAGTTGAATGAAAAAAGTAATAAATATCTCGCAATATCTAAACCCCTTTGTAGCGTAAATAGTAAGAACAAACTACTCGTGATAGGCTCTAAACTGTCTTATTATTTCCTTTACAGTTAATAACTCATAAGATAATTGTATACAAAATCCACTGTGACTCATAAGAGCAACTTTGCTATTGTCCTTATGGATTAACGATAACTGAAGAGCCTATTGTTTGGGGGAAAACTCTTGTGATGCAAATTCGTCTCTAAAACTGAACTATAATTACCATAAACAACAAAACAAATCCACCAGATAAATTAAACAAAGTTTATTCAATTTCAAAAACACCTATTGACAGTTTGTTTTCCTTAGTCTCGCAGAGGTGATAACTTTCTTATTTCTCAATTCTTGGTTGATATAATGTACCGTGTTACAAGATTACACTGATTTATATTTCATTGATGTTTTTCTTGCTGACAAATGCTACAGACAGTTGTGTTTTTACCGAGGAGAGGAAAATTAATGACCTAGGTAGTCTGGTCTAACAACTCTACTTTAGCTATGATTTTCTAATCTAGTCTAGAAATTGTATTATTTTCTAGTCTTGCCGTTCTGGACTACAAAGTATCTAGTCTAGAAACTCACAACACTCACAACACCCGATTTCCACAAACCCTTAACGCCCGCCGCCCGTCAACGCCCATCAACGCCCGCCGCCCATCAACGCCCGCCTCCTCCTCCCTCCTCCCCTCCTCCCTCCTCCTCCCTCCTCCCTCTCCCTCCTCCTCCCACTCCCTCCTCCTCCTCCTCCTCCTCCTCCTCCTCCCTCCCTCCTCCTCCTCCCTCCTCCTCCCCCTCCTCCTCCTCCCACCTCCCCCCTCCTCCTCCTCCCACCTCCCCCCTCCTCCTCCTCCTCCTCCCTCCTCCTCCCTCCTCCTCCCTCCTCCTCCTCCTCCTCCTCCTCCTCCTCCTTCTCCTCCTCCTCCCTCCTCCTCCCTCCTCCTCCTCCTGCTCCTCCTGCTCCTCTTCTCCTCCTCCTCCTCCTCCTCCTCCTCCTCCTCCCCCATCGCTACCCCAAAGCTTCCTTATGTTACAGAAAATATCAGGACAACCGAAAGTATAACATAAGGAAGCCTTGGGGTAGCGATGGGGGGGGGAGGAGGAGGAGGAGGAGGAGGAGGGAGGAGGAGGTGGGAGGAGGAGGATGCAGGAGGAGGGAGGTGGAGGCGGGCGTTGACGGGCGGCGGGCGTTCAGGGTTTGTGGACATCGGGTGTTGTGAGTGTTGTGAGTTTCTAGACTAGATACTTTGTGGTCTAGGAACGACAAGACAAGAAAATAATACAATTTCTAGACTAGATTAGAAAATGATAGCTAAAGTAGAGTTGTTAGACTAGACTACCCAGGTTAACAATTTCTAGACTAGACTAGTAAATGATAGCTGAAGTATAGTTTTTAAACTAGACCAGACTACCTAGGTCATTAATTTTCCTCGGTAAAAACACAACTGTCTGTAGCATTTGTCAACAAGAAAAACATCAATGAAATATAAATCAGTGTAATCTTGTAACACGGTACATTATATCAATCCAAGAACTGAGAAATAAGAAAGTTATCTCCTCTGCGAGACTAAGGAAAACAAACTGTCAATAGGTGTTTTTTGAAATTGAATAAACTTTGTTTAATTTATCTGGTGGATTTGTTTTGTTGTTTATGGTAATTATAGTTCAGTTTTAGAGACGAATTTGCATCACAAGAGTTTTCCTCCAAACAATAGGCTCTTCAGTTATCGTTAATCCCTAAGGACAATAGCAAAGTTGCTCTTATGAGTCACAATGGATTTTCTATACAATTATCTTATGAGTTATTAACTGTAAAGGAAAATAATAAAGACAGTTTAGAGCCTATCACGAGTAGTTTGTTCTTACTATTTACGCTACAAAGGGGTTTAGATATTGCGAGATATTTATTACTTTTTTCATTCAACTTCGAATGGTTTCCGGGTTGCTCGATCTTGTTGTTGCTCAATTTTTTGAATGGATTTGGAGGCGATCGGTTCTCGCTTTATAGCTGCTCCAAACAATAGGCTTTGCCCAAACATGCCCGTATAGATCGATGACCTCATCCAAAGGAACAAAAGATAATGAGAGCGTCGCATTTTATTCATGAGAGCGCCGTATTTTATTCATGAGCTCAGCACTTTATTCATGAGCTCACCACTTTATTCATGAGTCTAAGACAATAGAACCGTGACGTCATTGAATTAATGAGAACGCACCAAAATTAACATAACGCACCGAACAAGGGGGATAATTCGGTGCCTCTCATACTACTATCTACGCTTTTAACGTTCAAAACGGATTAAATATATACTTTCTTCAATTAAAGACTTTTAAAAACGGCATATAGTATGTCTATGTGGCTTTAATTGCGACGCTGCAAGAGCGGTTTTGCGAAATGACACATCGAACATTTATCAAGACCTTAAACAAATACCGCGTCCCGGTTAGCTCGTATTTCGCCTTTGCTCCGAGGGTTTTTCTCCGGATTCTACGGTTTTCCTTCCTTCACCAAAACCAACATGCTAAATTCCAATTCGATCTGTGGAGTAGCCGGGTCCTGGCTTTGATAAGCCCCTATGGTTGTTTCAGGTCCCGTTAGAAATTCAGCTCAGTGGTTAAGCGCCGGTTTATTGTGCGGGAGGTCGACGGTTCAAACCCGGGCCGAATCAATACTCAGGGGTCTTAAAGTGCAATTACCATCTAAAAAAATAAACATTTATACTGTACTATTGTGTTAGTTTCTCACAAAAAGGTATTAATCTGCAAATTTTGTAACATTTCTGGAATTTAATCCCTAATTTTGGTTAGTTTTCATGGATCCTGTGACGTCATAAGATGAATCAACTCCCTCCCTAGAGAAAACTACTACAATAGAATCCCGTAGGTTTTCATTGTGACATCACAAGATTAATCAATTCACCCTTCTCACACTGCGGCCATATTGAGTCCCAGGAGAATAAAAACCTTTGTTTTTTCGGGCTAAACTCGTTCTGAATCTGCTCAGTGCGAGGCTAGCCACGCAAAATATATTGTTTCTATCCAACATGGCCGCTGTGTGTGAAGGGTGAATCCCACAATTCGGGTAGCCTATATTATAGTTTAATTTCTGCTCCTGCCTCTCAAAGAAAACTAAGTTAGACAACTGTAGTATATCAGAAATATAATTTGGGGCAAAAAGAGTTCATGTTGTTTTATGGCGCTACTTGCACTTTAAAATAACTGAGTAGAAGGTGCTGCCTTTGTTAAACAATTTCGTTCTCGAGCTGATTAGGGAGCTTAAGCAACTACGACGACGACGTCTAGGACGACGGCATAAAACAATAGTCTTAATTACAAAATACAATAACTGCACGTGAAAATGCACGCAGTCACCAACATTTTGACCGTTCTCTTAAAACACAGAACGAGAAAACAACAAATTTTACGTTTTAAAGGAGAACGCGAACGAAGAAAGTAAATCACACCGTTTATCGTTCGGTCTGAACGGAACTCTGTCCTGATCACATTTTTCGAAAATAAGATTATGAAAGGCACCTAAAAGAAACTAAAAGAAATACTAAACTCTGAATTTCGGGAGAAAACACTTTTCTACGTTCCGTCGTGACAGCCGTCGTCGACCTGGTTGCTTAAGCTCCCTAATGGTTAGACCTTCACGTCTTCTCGGACAATAGAGAGGTTAAGCAACGACGACGGGGACGGCAGTGACGACGGGGACGGCAGTGACGACGGGACGTAGAAAAATGTTTTCTCCCGAAATATGATGTTTACTATTTCCTTCGTTCGCCTTTAATTACTTTTAACATCCATTTCTTCGAAAAATATGATAAGCATAGAGTTCTGTTCACGCCGAACGAAAAACGAAGTGATTTACTTTCGACCGTTCGCGTTCTCTTGTTAATGTAGAATATGGAGTTTTCACGTTGTGTTTTTGCAGACAACGGTTGAAATGTAGTTGACTGCGTGCATTTTCACCTGCAGTTATTGTATTTTGTAATTAAGTCTATTGTGTTATGCCGTCGTCCTAGACGTTGCCGTCGTCGTTGCTTAAGCTCTCTAATATGACTGTTAAAACGTAAGCCCATTAATGAATAAAGAGCCACAGTCTAGTAGATATGCCACTGATTAATCCCATTATTATTATTATTTATTATAATAATGATTCTTATCGAATAAAAGCTTAAATTACCTATCATTGTCTGAAAGAAGTTCTTAATAAAACTTTATGTCAAGGGTGAGAATTAATAATTTTGGAATTTAAGTGATCGACAACATTAAAACTACATTGTGCAAATGCGATCAGCATGTCGTATTTATGAGTTGTTTACTATTCATGCTGCTTCAGTCTTATTAAAATGCATATGAAGCGAAAATTAAGTTGATCTAATGTTAAAATGCTTTCGAAATGAGGAATAATGACATTTTCTATTTGTCAACATCTCATCTCGTTTCAGAGATATTCAGGTTTTTGTAATATGCAAATGAGATGACCTATGACGTCATATTGTTTGCACAGCCTGAAGAGAAATCACAAAATGAAGAATATCTCTGCAAATATTGAATAAAAATTACTTAAACTTTGCACATGTATGACACCATGAAAAGTGCACATCATTGTGTAAATTATGGTGTTGCCATGGAAACTCTCATGGCCCCACGCCCCTTTCACCTTGAACATAACATTCCAATTTCTTTTCTTGTCACAATAAATGAGTTGCTTAAACGACTCACATACAATGCCTACATTGTTCCAAATCTTATTTTGGACCCACACCAAAAAAATGTGTTTGACAAAGGAGAAATTAGGGAAGTTTGTGTTATTTGTAGTGAAAGCCTGGGGCTAGAGTGTTTCCATAGCCACATCATAATTTGCACAATGATGTGTATTTTCCATAGTACCACATATGTGCAAAGTTTCAATAGTTTTTATCCATATGTCTCCAAGGCTGTGCAAACAATATGACATCATACGTCATTCATTTGCATATTACAAAAACCTGAATATCTCTGAAACGAGATGAGATGTTGACAAATGGGAAATGTCATTATTCCTCATTTCGAAAGCATTTTAACATTAGCTCAACTTAATTTTCGCTTCATATGCCCTTTAAGGTTACCGGATATCCCCGTGGTGCGTTTCCAGTATAAATTATGTAGCGCCTCGAGGAAGCATCGTATATACCTCAACCATATCTCATTTTAAAGCTTATCAAATTGGCTACAAGAATATATAAAAGTTTTGAGTTATTTGAAAATGGCGAATTTTCCTGTTTCTCCGTTCTTGTGAGGTAGCTATCAGCCCCTCCAGCACGGAAAATATTTTAAGGTTTTACAATCTGTTTTCTTCATATATGTGGATCAATCTTACTGAAAGTGAAGACACGAAACCCTGTCGGGTTTTGCGAGGACTTCCCTTTCGCTTGTATGCAGTTTTTGGCCTTGTTTAGTTTTTCTGTTTTCTTTGTTGTCCAAGAGCATCCTTGTATGCCTTTTGGAAGACATAAGGCCAACAACCGATGCAATTATTAAATTATGTGTGGAAAACCTTTTCGCAATAAATGTAAACACACTCGTAGATGAAACGAATTACGCGCTAACTGAACTTTCCCGCACTTTCAGTATACGGCTGAGTGAGAACTTGTCATGTGTTAATTGATCTGCTGTCAATGAAACATAATATTTTACTTCCGGTTAAAAACTTCCCTTTGCTATTTCTCCGTCAATATTGTTTTTTGGGGTATATGAAACTTTGTTACTAAAGCTACATTTCTGCGGAAAAACGTTTTTTCCATCTTTTCCGATTTGAAGGTATCCGGTAATCTTAACAGTGTATCGCCTCGTTTTCTGTTATGGTCAGTAGTGTCTTCAGAAGTGTAGATTTAATCAGCGTCAATAGAGTAACTGTTTATTAATATTTTACAATAACAATGACGTTGCAATTATCTTAGCGCCACAAATACTGGCCACATCACTGTTCAATTATTGTTGGCTATAATAAGTGTTAACACCATCAGAGCGCTGAGACAAGAACTTGTAAGTTTTCACTGCGTACCTTTGATTATATAAAAATCAAAGCCACTCACTAGCTTCAGCTTAAAAGTGAATCTATTTCGCTAAAACAACCAGCAAGTCCATCTTTGAAGATCCAGGGATGAACCGTCATGCACTAGCAGCTCTCCCCCTTTTTCTAGGTTTTGACTTTCTCTCGCAAGAAGAACTGCCCTTTATCTTACCTTTCAGTATTTGATAGTAAACTTGAAATCCATTTCTGACAGTGTTACCATTGGACTTGAACACCAACGTTAATCTGTTGGTCAGGGACTCGATAATCTCTGGATAACTGAAAATATAATTAGTTTCGAATATTTTTTATCTTGTTCATATTGTTTGAACTATTAACCTCTTCCAAACTATTTCCCGGTTTTTCCAAAATAACAATGCCCAATCGAAACTGCAAGAAAACGTTGTTTCGCTGCCATCTTTAAGCCGCAATACGGGCCAAATGGCTTGTTTTAAGGATACTTGGAACAAGGTTTCATTTTTCTCACTGTAAAATTGATATTTTCAACTGATTAATCGTTTTATGTACATTTGTGCAGTTTCACGAAAACGACACTTTCTTAGATTCGTGAAATTCTACCTATATTCCTATTTTCAAATCTGCTTTATGGTTGTTTTAAAAATGCTATAAAACTAACACTTTCACTTTAGCCCTTAAATCATATATCACAAATTAAGAAAGACTGGACAAATTATTACGAAAATGGTATTTTATTCCTGTTACCTTATCGTAAGGGATTTGCACGCGATGTAACAAAATGACAGTTTCAGCTATACCGTGAACCATAAATCTCACAATTTTTTGATTCGGGTGAGTCTATCTTTTTCAAATTGACCATTTTAAGCTATACCGTGAACCATAAATCTCAAAATTTTTGGGATTCGGATGAGTTGAAATGACCTTACAAATTGACCATTTTAAGCTATACCGTGAACCTCAAATATCAAAATTGTTGGGATTCGGGTGAGTTAAAATGACCTTACAAATTGACCATTTTAAGCTTTATCGTGGATCTCAAATCTCAAAAAAATTGAGATTCGGGTGAGTCAATCTCTTACAAATTGACCATTTTAAGCTTTACCGTGGATCTCAAATCTCAAACATTTTGAGATTCGGGTGAGTCAATCTCTTACAAATTGACCATTTTAAGCTTTACCGTGGATCTCAAATCTCAAACATTTTGAGATTCGGGTGACTCAATCTCTTACAAATTGACCATTTTAAGCTTTACCGTGGATCTCAAATCTTAAAAAGTTTGAGATTCGGGTGACTCAATCTCTTACAAATTGACCATTTTAAGCTATACCATAGATATCAAATCTCAAAAAATTTGAGTTCGGTTGACTCAATCTCTTACAAATTCACCATTTTAAGCTATACCGTGGTCTCAAATCTCAACAATTTTGAGATTGGGGTAAGTCAATCTCTTACGAATTGACCATTTTAAGCTATACCACGAACCTCAAATCTCAAATTGTTTGAGATTCGGGTGAGTCAATCAGTAGTATGAGAGGGACCGAATTAGCCGGTTTTTTCGGGTGTTATGCTAATGTTTAGGGTGTTATGTTAATTTTTGGTGCGTTCTCATTAATTCAGATGACGTCACGGTTCTATTGTCTTGGACTCATGAATAAAATGTAGCGTTCTCATGAATAAAGTGTGGCGCTCTCATGAATAAAATGTGGCGCTCTCATGAATAAAATGCGGCGCGCTCATGAATATCTATTGTTCCTTTGGATGAGGTCATCGATCTATTCGGGCATGTTTGGGCAAAGCCTATTGTTTGGAGCAGCTATAAAGCTAGAACCGATCGGCCCTGAAACCATTCGAAGTTGAATGAAAATAAATAAAACATACCTCACAATATCTAAACCCCTTTGTAGCGTAAATAGTAAAAACAAACTACTCGTGATAGGCTCTAAACTGTCTTTATTATTTTCCTTTACAGTTAATAACTCATAAGATAATTGTATACACAATCCACTGTGATAAATTTTGCTATTGTCCTTAGGGATTAACGATAACTGAAGAGCCTATTGTTTGGAGGAAAACTCTTGTGATGCAAATTATTCTCTAAAACTGAACTATAATTACCATACGAATATAAACAAACTACTCGGAACAATATTTTATTGATTCAAACCATGATAAGCGATACGATTTACAATGAGGCATAACAAATTAAAGAGTATTTTAGCATATAAGGTTTGTTTACAATCAGTCCTCATCGTCACTTGTTGGGTGATAAGTTTCTTTCTTTTTACTTTTGGGATGAATATGCCGTACTGTTTGACAATGTTGGCATCGTACCAAAATGTTCTTAACCGACTTGGTTGTCAATGGAAACTCATTCTCGCAAATGGTACATGTGGTGATGGCATTCTTAACGAGCGAGTCAAGTAAATATCATGCCATAGACATTTGGGGCAGCCAACAACACCGGTTACGTGAACATTGGTAGAGTTACAATGATCACAAGAGGCATTGATTTTATTTTCGTTGTTATCTTCACTGCCGTCTTCATCACTACTCTGTTCTTCCTCGTTTGCAATAGTACTATCTTGGTTTTCGGCATCACTGTTATTGTCACTCTCCTGAGACTCGTTCTCATTTTGACTCTCTTCTTGCTCACTGCTGCTAGTTTCAGGCTCCTTTTGCTGGTATGTTTTTTCTTTTTCGATAAGATCGCTCAAAACCTTTTTGTTGTGAATTAGACTTTTGTTGATTCCTGGCTCAGCAAGACCCTCTAGAAATGTATTGAGAGCGCGAGGTCTCGGCATATCCTTGTTATAGGGAAGTAAGACATATTCTACCAGGGCCGCTATATTCGTCACCGGAATTCTACGCTTGCTACGAAGCAATTCTCCTCTTGGCGTCCAAAATAAAATATCCTTAGAGGAGGCCATACTGTGCAATAAATCCGAAGCATCTTTATGGGAGACGGCTCTCTGAAGATCATCCAAAACATCTTTAATTCTTGGTTCCTCTTCATCCTCACTCTCATCATTCGATGTGTCACTTTCTTCACTTTCCATGTCAATGTTTCTCTTCATGTTCACCGCCGGAGTGACTTCAGTAGCAAATGATCTTGAAAGACCTAAGACTCCCCTATTTATACCATCAGAAGCCCAGTGAGAATAGGGGCTAACAAATGTTCAATAAATCCACCTCCCTCTTGCACTAGTAGTTGCTTCTTTTCTTTGAATGGAACCTCTGGATCCACCAGTGTATAAATAGATTCTCTGTGTGGAGTTAGTCTTCGCCTGTCTTCCTCAATGATAGGTACATATCCTCTAACAACATTATGTGTCGCTTGGACGAGCGAATGTACTTGTTCTGGAGATGCCGTTTCGAGGAGAAATTGACGTTGATGGTCGGGGCAAGAAGCTAAGAGATGGAGAAAGCCACGATTTCTCTTTACTGTACGAGACATGGTTGAAACTGATCTACGATTTGAATGCGCTAGGATATGTATAGCGCTAGTGCGACCGATGGGTGTTGACAGGCGGCGGGCGTTGGCGGGCGGCGGGCGTTGACGGGTAGCGGCAGAACTGTTAGCATAAATGGGAGTATACCATCGCCGTAGGGTTCATTTTATTTAATCTCTTGAAGCATCAACATGTCAAAAAAAATGTTCTGTCCTAGTTGTCATGGAGGCTTCTCCCGACCATATGATTTAAAACGTCATCAAAATAAGTTTCATCCTACTGAAGCTCTATCGAATGGACTCCATACCACTATTTCATCACAGAACAATGGTTTTCAAAGTACGAAGGGCATTTGAAGCACTTTTCAACTCATTCATCCGTTTACTTGTATGGTTGCTGGTATGACAGGATGTGGTAAAACGGTCTGGGTACAGAAGTTACTCGAAGAAGCCCATCAAACAATTTCCCGTCCACCCCAGAGAATTGTGTGGTGCTATTCACAGTGGCAGCCTGCGTATACAGCACTCCTTAGTACGGTACCTGATATCGAATTTGTGAAAGGAATCCCCCCTGATATCGAGCAAGATGACTATTTTGATGTACATGTACGAAACCTGATTGTCATTGATGACCAGATGACTGAAACGGGAAATGATAATAGAATTGTCAACCTGTTTACCAAAGGATCTCATCACCGGAATCTGAGTGTCCTCTACATTTTACAGAACCTATTCCATCAGGGTAAAGGCAATCGCAGCATCAGTTTAAACAGTCATTACTTAGTGCTGTTTAAGAATCCACGTGACAAACTACAAATGTTAACACTGGCCAAGCAAATGTATCCCAGGCAGACGGAGTATTTTCTCAACAAGTACGAACAGGCTGCTAGGAGACCTTATGGTTATTTGTTTGTCGACTTAAAACCAAATACACCCGAGGGCTGTAGGTTAAGGACCAATGTTTTACCCGGTGAACAGCAACAACCACAAGAAATATCTAACGAGGATAGCGTTTCTAACGTACTGCGTAAGTACGTCGAGCAGCAGAGCTTTACAATTTCCCCGCAAGTACAAAAAATGCAAAGCTTGAAGGATAATATGAAGAGGGTATTAAACCGTAATGATCTCAGTCAGACCCAGAAAGCAATAAATTATGTCCAGCTTCAAAATAACTTTATGAGGTACAAACACCAAATGAGTCAATATCCTGTACCTCCTACAACTCTTTCACCTGGTATCGCAACCCAACCCCAAGAACAAGAAATAGCCGATACACACATCACACCGCAACAAGTATACCTCGATTCAGCTGAACCAACCACAGTGCCGTATTCAGCAAAAGTATACCAGTCCCCAACCACGAACATTTCTTTGATCTCACCAACCATACCGCCACAATTACACCTAGATTCGTCTGAACCAGTCACAGTGCCCAATTCAGAGAGAACCTACGAATCCCCATTCCCTAATATTTCTTTGTCTTCTTTGAACTCATCAACCAAAACGCTACTCTCCCCGCTACGAAAAAGAAGAAAACGCCGACGTTTGGAACTCAAGAATTACTTGGATGATGATGCCGAAGAAAGTGTTGGACCTTATCTAAAAGCCGATCGGATCAGACGATCAATGCGAATTCGGAAGCCTTACAAGTATTAACATTGTATTAGAGCTGGAGACAGTTAGCGTTGGGACACAGTGGAGTGCATTTGGGCCTAAATTTGCATTGTAAATCGTATCGCTTATCATGGTTTGAATCAATAAAATATTGTTCCGAGTAGTTTGTTTATATTCGTATGGTAATTATAGTTCAGTTTTAGAGAATAATTTACATCACAAGAGTTTTCCTCCAAACAATAGGCTCTTCAGTTATCGTTAATCCCTAAGGACAATAGCAAAATTTCTCACAGTGGATTTTGTATACAATTATCTTATGAGTTATTAACTGTAAAGGAAAATAATAAAGACAGTTTAGAGCCTATCACGAGTAGTTTGTTTTTACTATTTACGCTACAAAGGGGTTTAGAAATTGCGAGGTATGTTTTATTTATTTTCATTCAACTTCGAATGGTTTCAGGGCCGATCGGTTCTAGCTTTATAGCTGCTCCAAACAATAGGCTTTGCCCAAACATGCCCGAATAGATCGATGACCTCATCCAAAGGAACAATAGATATTCATGAGCGCGCCGCATTTTATTCATGAGAGCGCCACATTTTATTCAAGAGAGCGCCACACTTTATTCATGAGAGCGCCACATTTTATTCACGAGAGCGCCACACTTTATTCATGAGTCCAAGACAATAGAACCGTGACGCCATCTGAATTAATGAGAACGCACCAAAAATTAACATAACACCCTAACAATTAGCATAACACCCGAAAAAATCGGCTAATTCGGTCCCTCTCATACTACTTCAATCGTTTTCAAATTGACCGTTTTAAGCTATTCCGTGAACCTAAAATGTCTTTTTTTTTTTTGATTCGGGTGACTCAATCTTTTACAAATTGACCATTTTAAGCTATAGCGTGAACCTCAAATCTGCATGCAGCGCCGGTAAACGCTTCTAAAACTTTGTGCATGGCAGCTTGCTTTTGCATTCTCTTCCTCCTCCTCCTCCTCCTCCTCCTCTGTTTTACAAGAACAATTCAAGCTTTCTTAATAATAATACATTAATAATAGTCATTTAGTTAAAAGAAAGACGACAGAAACTACAGTAGTCGTCAACTACATTCATACAATATTCCAAGAGTTCTCAATTCTGTAGTTTACGATTTCACGAAGACATATGTTTTCTAGAATAACCCGGCACAGGAAGAACAAGCTCTGTAAATGACAATATTTAATAGCATTTGTGTGTAGATTGTAGAAAATTAAGGTAAAACTTTGCTAAAATTCGTTGAATATTAATCGAAACAAGCTGTGAAACAAGAAAAGGTTTTTCGATTTTTATTAACTATAGTCATTGTAAATATAAGAGTAAAAAAATGTTATTTACAGAGCTACATGTACATGTGCTATGCCAGTACTTTATGCGTTTGTGCACAGAAACTTATAATAATATGGCTGGCTGTTTTGACAGTGACATTTCAGGTACTGGCATGATATACAGCAAGGATAAGGCGATTTCTTCCAAATTTCCGATTTATGATGGAATCTTCGGAAGCTTTGACGTCAAACAACCTCCCTGTCCGACGTTAGAGTTTTTCTCTAAGTTCTGCGGTTTTCTTCTCTCCTTAAAACCCAACCCGAACTGAATTCCAATTTGACCAAGGAATCCGCAATCCGCACACATAAATAAAGTTGTTTGTTATTTTAGTTATTATAAGAGAAGCGACAAACGAAATGTATATGAAAGGTTTCTTTTAAAATGCTTGATTAGTTAAAATAAAAAAATCACATATTTCCGGTGCTTAAGGTCAATTAAGGAACAATAGATATTCATGAGCGCGCCGCATTTTATTCATGAGAGCGCCACATTTTATTCAAGAGAGCGCCACACTTTATTCATGAGAGCGCCACATTTTATTCACGAGAGCGCCACACTTTATTCATGAGTCCAAGACAATAGAACCGTGACGCCATCTGAATTAATGAGAACGCACCAAAAATTAACATAACACCCTAAAAATTAGCATAACACCCAAAAAAATCGGCTAATTCGGTCCCTCTCATACTACTTCAATCGTTTTCAAATTGACCGTTTTAAGCTATTCCGTGAACCTAAAATGTCTTTTTTTTTTTTGATTCGGGTGACTCAATCTTTTACAAATTGACCATTTTAAGCTATAGCGTGAACCTCAAATCTGCATGCAGCGCCGGTAAACGCTTCTAAAACTTTGTGCATGGCAGCTTGCTTTTGCATTCTCTTCCTCCTCCTCCTCCTCCTCCTCCTCTGTTTTACAAGAACAATTCAAGCTTTCTTAATAATAATACATTAATAATAGTCATTTAGTTAAAAGAAAGACGACAGAAACTACAGTAGTCGTCAACTACATTCATACAATATTCCAAGAGTTCTCAATTCTGTAGTTTACGATTTCACGAAGACATATGTTTTCTAGAATAACCCGGCACAGGAAGAACAAGCTCTGTAAATGACAATATTTAATAGCATTTGTGTGTAGATTGTAGAAAATTAAGGTAAAACTTTGCTAAAATTCGTTGAATATTAATCGAAACAAGCTGTGAAACAAGAAAAGGTTTTTCGATTTTTATTAACTATAGTCATTGTAAATATAAGAGTAAAAAAATGTTATTTACAGAGCTACATGTACATGTGCTATGCCAGTACTTTATGCGTTTGTGCACAGAAACTTATAATAATATGGCTGGCTGTTTTGACAGTGACATTTCAGGTACTGGCATGATATACAGCAAGGATAAGGCGATTTCTTCCAAATTTCCGATTTATGATGGAATCTTCGGAAGCTTTGACGTCAAACAACCTCCCTGTCCGACGTTAGAGTTTTTCTCTAAGTTCTGCGGTTTTCTTCTCTCCTTAAAACCCAACCCGAACTGAATTCCAATTTGACCAAGGAATCCGCAATCCGCACACATAAATAAAGTTGTTTGTTATTTTAGTTATTATAAGAGAAGCGACAAACGAAATGTATATGAAAGGTTTCTTTTAAAATGCTTGATTAGTTAAAATAAAAAAATCACATATTTCCGGTGCTTAAGGTCAATTAAGCCGCACTGATTTTATGAGAACACTTAGCTTTGAATATAACTCTGTTAACTTTTACTGTATTTCCGTTCTTTCACTAGTTAAATTTGAGCTAGCTCCACTTGGGCTAGAGTCCATTCCAGCTAGATTGTAGAAACACTGCTACCACGGTTCGCAGTCACGATTACTTCGGGACACACTGGCAGTACGTTAGTTTCACGGCTTGCGCTTAAGCGAGTTTCCATATCGGATCGCAACGATCGCAGGATTATTTTGTTCGGTGTGAATCAAAGCGTAAATTTATACGCAGAACAAAAGAATCCTGCGATCGCTGTGATCGTTGCGATCATATGGAATCCGGGCTTAAGAACCATCGATTTCGGGACCGTGTGGCAGTTAGTTTCACGGCTATATTGGAGTATTTGTCGTTCTCAGATTAAGCGAATGCCTTTTTTAACCAATCACTTCAGATATTTGCACGAATAAAGTCAGTAAATTGTGGTTCCTGAGCAATATCGACATTTTGAACTTCTTTGAACAGTTGATATCGGAGGCCATGCAGACGAAACAGTTCTACTACAGCAACGCCATTTGGAGACTGCTGGATCTTCGTCTCCCGATTGACAGCTGTTATTTTGAAAGCCAAGCTCCGAAAGCCATAACATAAGTGCGTACTTATAGAATCGGTGCTCGAAGCATGTCGTGACTCGGTTTGTTTTTTAGATAAAACAGGACGAGATACGAATGAAAAGCAACTCACACGCTGCTGTGGAAGTAGTATTAAATCTTTATCTAAAATATATACGCATTCTTACAAGTAATTTGCAATCTAATTTATGTGTTGTGTTTTTTACTGCTACGATCGAATACTTACCTTCCAAATGAGCGTGTAATCCTGAAGATTCCTACGACGAACAAGGCTTGTGTGGATTAAGTAAATAAGGCGAAGCAGTAGACGTTGCAACCGGCACTTCTAAAATTATTATTCAGTTTTGCGCTAATATTCAAATTTCGTGTGTTTTCTAGTTCGTGATCCGATTGGTTAAATTTGACACTTCGCGCGTAGCAGGATATTTAATCCAATTGTAAGATGTTTTCACGTGTAGGTGTTAGGCGACGGAAAGTCTGGTACCATCAGCTCATGCAAACTTTTAATTAAAATGTAATTCAAGGAGTTCCCATCTAATCGAAATCAATAGTTACAAAATGGTCAGAGAAGACGTTTTCCGGCGAATAATATTTATATGCTCACATCTGATTCGAAATGAAATTCCGATCAGCTGCGCACAAATGAATATCCCGCTACCGGCGAAGTGTCAACTTTAACCAATGTGTTGTTTTAAATTAAAAGGCAAGTGAAAGCCGAATAATAATTACTTTAATACTATTTGCCGTTTCAATGCCAACATATTATACTGATTGGATTGAATATCCCGCTAAGCGCGAAGTGTCAAATTTAACCAATCGGATCACGAACTAGAAGGCACACGAAACTCAAAACTGAATAATGATTTTAGAAGTGTCGGTTGCAACAGTTGGTTTTGCAACGGCGTCGTTTGGAATCCTGCTGCTTCGTTTTAGCGCCCTGATCATGATTTACTTTATATCCACACAAGCCTCGTTCTTCATAGGAATCTTCAGAATTACATGCTCGTTGAAGGTATGACAGTGAAAAACACATCATTTGTATAATTCATGTTTCAAATTACGTGTATAATTTAGACATGTACGGCGGTATGTTACCCTCTTGGCGGCGATCAGCGATCTGTTCGCTTCTCGATGATTCGCAGCTCGCTGATTGCCGCTTCGCGGCTCTTTCTCCGCAGCTGTTCTCTCTCTAGAAAACCTCTGGAACCAGAGTACGGCATGTGAGCCATCATGTGGCTCTTCCGTTTCGCTTTATTCCCCCACAACACGCCGGCTGCTACAGGAGGTTACAGCTAATCTTATCCGGTTTTATCTCAAAAACTAAACCAAAGCAAAATCAAAAGTCTCGATATATTTCGAGTACCTGATTCTAAGTACGTCGTAGCTCAAAAAACAGCAGTCAATCGGGATATGAACAGAAGAAGTTCAAGTGTAATTCTATGAATCTCAGAGTGAAAGTTATTGAACATAATTTACTGACTTTATTCTTGCAAAATGTGCAGTAATTAGTTCAAGAAAGCCTTTGAGTTAAAATACAATCTGGGACAAGAGTATAGAATACCTCGCCACTCCAGCTAGGTTGTGGAAAACACTGCTACCGTTTTCCACAGTTACAGAGCCAGGGAACAGCAAGAACGTGGAATTTTGTCGTTCTAAAATGTTTGAATTTGGAGTGATTCTCAATAGGAAGTTTCATGCCTTAGCAAAATTATTATTCAGACAAGTCACTTCGGGATGTTCATTGTCGTGTGTTATCACTAGGACACATTTAACTCAGTAGTGAAAGAATGGAAATACAGTAAAACTAAACGTGTTCTCGTTTATGCTCATATGAAAGGAACCGCTTGTACACAGGCCGCCCATTAAGTTCTGACTATTGTGTATCGAAGCAGTGAATTACAAGGTTTGTATGGGAGTTCTTCCCATAACTCGGAATAATAACGTAATTTAGTTACAAATCTTCTATAATACAAGGTAAATAAAGGAAGAATGCTTCCTTGACGTTGTTTTGTCGTCCTATTTGTGTTCAGTTCGCTAGAACGGTGTTTTATGAAAGTCTTGAGTCATAATTAAGCGCTTCACCCCTCTAACGAGATTAGATGGCTTATGACTCAAGACCTCCATAAAACACCGTTGTCGCGAACTGAACGCAAATAAGACGACAAAACAACTTCAAGTAGAGTGATTTTACTTAACCGTGAAATAGATACTAGTATATTACACACTATTACACTCTTTTGTGTTTATCTTGGTATTGCACACTAATTAATAATTTCTGTTTCACGGGTCAAGTAAAATCGCTCTAAGCCTTCTTCCTTTATTTACCTCGTATTACAGAAGATCTGTAACTAAATTTACGTTATTATTCCGAGTTATGGGAAGAACTTCCACACAACCATGTAATTCACTGCTTCGATATACAATAGTCAGAACTTGGGCGGCCTGTGCTTTAATCATCGGAAATATATTCACCTTTCTTAATATTTATGCGCATATCTAATCCACTACTCGAAAACGAGGCTATCCCCGTATCGAGGATGCCGCAATGTGAATCCGAGTTCCAAAGGACAATTCAGGATTTGTCCTTTTGCCTCCTATGCATAGAGGAACACAGCAATGTTCTGTCCGCGACGCGGTTTTGCTTTTAAGCTGAGCAACGATGCGGGCAACGATGCGCATAAATATTAAGAAGAGTCAATATTGTCCAGGCAAATCACATACACGTAATTGCATAGGCATGTGTTAGTAATTATTTTATCAATAGGAAACAATTACTTTACATTTCATTCCTTCGGGTAGGGAGGTGTTTAACGTCAATGCTTTCGTTACCTCAGTGTATGGTACAAGAACACCACTACAAAATTGATAACCCACGGAATATTGACTATATGTACAGTTGACGTGCGTACTGCAGTTTCTGTCGTCTTTCTCTTAATTAAATGCCTATTATTAACGTATATATATATTCTCTTTTCAGATAGCTTGAATTGTTGCTGTATTATGTAAAGCAGAGAAGTAAGAGAATACGAAAGGAAGCTGACATGCAAAGCTTTCGAAGAGTCAGTTACGCTGTAGTCTATGTAAAATAATCACCGTCTTGCACAGAAAATTTAAAGTTCACAGGTGCAGCTAAAACGGTTAATTTGTTTATAAGAATCTCAAAAATATTGAGCGGATTTCGTAACAGCTAGAATTATCACTTTCTAGTTGTCACCCGAATGTAAAAAGAAAGCTTCGAGATCGATAGGCTTACCTTAAAATTGTCAATTTGTAACGGATTGAGTCACCCAGGGGTGTAGGGACGGCCTGAAAATTGGGGGGCGGGGCAAAATAATGAATTCTGGAAAATTTTCATTCAAGGGGAGGGCAAAATAATGAATCCTGGGACATTTTCATTGATAACTTCTGTCAATCTCTCTTCTTTACGTGAAGAAATAAGTTTTTGTAAAAGTTGGATTTTCTTTGGTAATAAAACAGCACTTTTATATTGAATTTGTGTTTTGTCAGTTTGAACCACTGACAAAAGTGTCAAATTTTACGAAACTGGAAAAGCGTTTGCTTGTGAGGCTTGCTTTCTTGGCTATTTTGCAGGCAGGAGGATTAACCCATTTAAGGAATAGCAATTTAGGAGTGAAATGTGAGGCAAATAAAATAGTTTGGAAAATCCGGGAAAGGGTTTGGAAGAGGTTTATTACAACTAACGTCTTAAATTCGCTTTTAGAAGATCATCTTAAGTTCAGAACTAATTAATGCATACGCTGGCCTTTTTGCATATCATCGCCAGAATAGTCGAATGAAAATGGGCAGGCTTTAATATTCTAATCCAACGCTTCTAATTGGTTCACACGTGCATATGATACGTTTCTACTAAATTAATTTAAAATGGCGACTCGAGCGCAAGCAAGACGGGAACAAATTCAAAGTTGCCGCGAACTCCCATAAAACATTACTCGGTACTAATCCCAATCAAAAGATAAACAACAACAAGCGAACGCCTGCTACATACCTTTACAAGATGGCCTTCCCGTTGAGGTAGCGAAAGGGGAGGTAATGCTCTGTTTTTACGAACTATGTCGCTAGTTATGAGCCTCTGCTGGCATGTCCTGTGAACCTTGGTTATTACCCAAACTGGATTTGTAAAAACGAGCCGAGTTTATGATAAAAGTGCCGAAATTTAACAAATTTACAAAGACATACTGGATCTTTGGAATGGGAGAGGAAAGAATGAGGTAACCGTTCGAATGGTAACTCAAAATGAATCGTAATTTAGTCTGGTGAGGTCCTTCGTCTCACTAATCCTTTGATGGTGCCCTTGAAGTTCACTTTAGCGAATAATCCCAAAAATGAGCCCAAATACAACGCTTTCTTTTTGTTTTTGAGCTCTAAACAAAGACGGTTTATGAGTAGACCAAAGAGCTTGGGGGATTTAGCGTACTCAAATATATTGCAAAATGAAAATTGTAGCGCTATACATTTACTGTAAAGTTGAGAACTCCACGGAGGGCAAATTGTTACAACAACAACAACAATTTATTTACCACAAATCCTTATCTAATTTACATTGTTTATCGACACAACAGGTAAATTTCCCCCCAGAATAACTATAAAGAGCTAATCGAGCTGGGTGGCTTATTTGTTAATTTGAAAGATAACGGTCGAAATGATCAAAATCCACACATACACACACACACGAAGGAAATTAAATAAAGAACACACACACACACACACAAATGGTATCAAAGCTAATTATTTATATGGAATATCATAAAATGGTATAGGCGGCAATATATGGTATAAGTGCAAATAAATTTATGAAGAAAAAGATTCCAAACTAGATGTATGGCTTTCAAGCTTTCATGTTTTAGATCCTCACTTGTTAAGTTCCATATCGTTGCCCCTCTATATCGCATGTTGAATTTACCATAATTTCATCGCCCAGATTCAATGGACATATCCAGTTCAGAATATAATTAAGTCCCCGTAAGTACTTGAACGATTGCCCAGTTAATGAGGAGCGGGAGATTCAAATACAAAGAAAATGGCGAAAACGCTTCCACTAGCTTACGTTTGAAACGCTCTCGCAGCTTCATTTTTGAGAGAAAAAATCATTTTCAATCGGCTTTTTAAAGCTAAAGGTCACATAAATCAGTAGAGCTATTGACCTGAGTTGTATCTTTCAAAAATCCATGTACCTTAGCCTTCTGAATCTAAGTGAGTTTTGACCGAATTTTGTATGGAAACTGCTCAGTCCAATATTCAGGTCTCGATTTCTACTGAAATATAAGACGCACAAGTCATTTTCAATCGGCTTCTTGTAGACCCTAAAATTAGCTTTAAAATGATTCTTCAAGCTTCCAAAACGGTTAGAAAAACCGTGTACCTTGGATAAAAAAACTGTAAAAAGTTGAACTAAAACGGCATTTCGTGCCACTTATGATAATGTTTGCAGAAGCGGTTTGTCTATTGACAATTATCAAATAGTGTGGTGTTGAGTCCCATGGGAGGTGATTAAGATCCTGAAAGCGAAGCGGGAACTTTAAAGTAGGCTAAATATATCAACTGCATTTTAGTTGCTTGGATACCAGTTTTATTAGCAAAAGAAAAGAGGAGCTCGACATTATTCACATCCTGATTCTAAAAGTCTATCATGGCTGATAATATATAATATCGCAGCTCCGTTCCAAGATTGCGCTTTTCCCAAGCCTGTTCATCCGCCATTGCTTTAAAGATATGATAAGTTCCTTCAGCTCTTTAAAAACGAACGAGGGAAATACACAAAACTGCGCAGTTATGACGTAGATAAACGATCTATCTAAGCCCGCGCATGACTTTGTTAAAACGCTGCATTCGTTCCTCGATGCTAAACGCACGTACTACGTACTGATCATCGCCAGAAAAAGGCGACATCCAGTTGTTTCCAGCGGTTTTATCTTCAACAACATGAGTATGCGCAGTCGACTTTACCAACATGGCGGCGCGTAGAAGAAGAGTTGAGAATTCAGTAGGATACTACAGAGAATTGAACTCCATTTCGTCCACTAATTTATTGGAAAGACCAAAAAAGAAAAGAAAGGTAGTAACTCTGCCTCGCGTGTATGAAGTTGAGCGAATCATTTCCTCAAAAGAAGGACAAAACGTAAGTTTATCTCCCGCGGCCATGCCTCTGACTCTGTTCCACGTGGCCTGGAACAGTCGCAAGCTATTGTTACAACGAATGTATTAAGCATAAGCCGAATGTATTAAGCATAAGCTCAAATATTCAATAAACCCATGAAATGTTAGCCGAGTGTTGAGAGATTTGTTCCTCTTTAGCGCCGTTTTTTTTCTGTTTGAGTTTATTTTTAGCTTAGAGGAGGCAGCTTGTATGTCTTACAGGAAAAGGAATACTTGGTGAAATGGAAAGACTGGCCTGTACACACTAGCTCTTGGGAACCGGCCAGTCATTTAAGCGACACACTGATAAGGTAGAGTACTAACCCAGCTCAAGGTAGTTTAAGAGAACAGTTGAGTTTGTGTATGATATTTTGTGAAAAAAAGTTTTGTAGCACCAAATCCTTAATAGTTTCCAATACTCCATTACATGTAGCTATTATCATTGCTATTTGTTGATAAATGTTTGATTGACTGTAATCTACATTGTACCATTATTAAAAACCCAGGTGCTGTGGTTTAAATGTTATCTTGAGTTAGATTTCTTTCTTTAAATGCAGGTGACATTTGGCAAGCTAATGTTTTATTATTCAATAATAATAATAATAATAATAGTAACTTTATTTCAGTGTCACATGAGAATAGCAGATACAACCACTAAGTGGGGACACTATTACAAAATAACGTGAAATAATTATGGTTTAAGAATCCTAAGCTTTGTTGCAATAATAAAATTTACATCATATAAAAATATTTGCTTCTTGTCATGTGGTGCTCATCAACACCAAGAAACCCTTTGCATATAATGTATAAAATTGCATATGATTTATTCATTGCAGAAATTTTAATTTGTGTACTCCTGCACCTAGCAGTGAACGGATACATTTTTTTGTGGAGCTATTTAGTGATGCTCTCCGTTCAAGGTTGAAGTCCAAATCTCTCGACCCCAAGGTCAGCATGTACATGGACCACGATGTTTTCCGGTACCTCGTGAAAGGGAAAGGTTGCAATGCCAGACTCTTTCCTGGAGCTGTTCTTCTTGACAAGGAAGACTTCGTGAGATTTGGAATGACCGACTACTGGTGGTACTGTTTAGACAGCCACGGTCAAGGACGTGCTGTGGACTTTCCAATAAGGATCAAGGCCATTCTCACCAAGTCACCCAAGCAGTATATTGCAAATAATGGTATTGTCACCTTAGCTCCACAGAAACCTGTGGAAACCATCAGTTGCTACATTGCACGCCGTGCATGTGGTATTAATAATATTATTTAAATGGGTCATGTATTCTATGGTAGCCTGAATTTCAGCCATCTCCTCTGGTTCGTTCCTCCCAAGAGAGACGTCTGAATCCAATAGCCGATAATGCCGTCCAGTGACGTCAAGGCGGATTAGCAATTTAATTTATGCAAATAAAACTGTCACGGCGGTAGCTAGTAAGAGTTCTTGGGTCACAAAAACAAAGCCATCGCTCGCCTTGAGAAATTATTTGAGATCATGCCGGCCAAAATAAAAGCCTTACCTATATATATATCTCCATCCCATTTGCTTCTCAAGTGCCTCTTATGTTGTGAAAACCTTTTCGAAGCAACAAATCGTTATATTATATTTGGGGGCAAAGTACAGTTGATCTTTGTCTTTCCGTTGATCTTTGTCTTGCGATCTGCCGTTCGAATCGACACAGCTACGAGATATTACCTATGTAAATGATGCAACAGAAAAGTAGAAAAACATGAAAGGATAATGGAGAATTTTCGTAGAAAAATGAAGACTCTTTTACAGGAAAGAACAGTTCCTTGAAGAGAGTAGCAACAATATATTCTTTACCACCGAGAGTGTGAACAAAATTATAGAATATGAACCAATCAAAGATCACTACCAGGTTTTCTGGTAGTGACGTCACTGGACGGCATTATCGGCTATTGGATTAAGACGTCTCTCTCGGGAGGAACGAACCGGAGGAGATGGCTGAAATTCAGGCTAATTCTATGGGGGTTTCAAAATTGGAGTGGAATTTTAAATTTTGAGGCTGCTTTTGCAGATTTTGGATTTTAACACCTCCATAGAATGCTGTGATGAGCATATTAAACAGCTTGGTATACTCATTAATTATTTCATGCAGGTATTTTTATACTGGCATTGTTTATGTTGTTTGTTTCTTTGACTGTTGTATAATTGAAAGGGCCCATGCAATAACAGTGTAAGTGACTTTGATCAAGCTGTAAATTCTCCTTCGTAGAATACAATAAATGACTGCTTCCTGATGGGAGAATTTAGAACTTGATCAAAGTCACTTATGCTTTTATTGCATGGACTCCTTCAATTGTTGTCTTTAATAGACACTGAGCACAGATGTTGTAGTGGCAGGCTCTCTACAGGATTAAATTCAGGCAATGTGTAAGTCCTGGGTTACCCTGTGGCAACCTGGTCACACAGTAGCTAGTCTAAGTGACAGGCTTTCCAGTTGGATAAACAAAGGCAATCAGTATGACCATTGTTACCTCTGGAGATCCTGTCACAGATACTATATATGGTTACATAGGTTCTTACACATTTTATGCTCAAATTCCTGTAATTTATCCCACAGAAGGAATATTCTTTTTGAGACAGGAGATTTCAACTTGCATACTCTGTATTGTAGTTGGGAGAGGACTATTCTGTGGGTTCTTAGGAAGGTTGGTTTAAATCCAGGTGGGAGACATATTTACTTCTTTTTACATCTGACATGTTAGCTTGGAAATGCCGACTGCGCATGCTCATGCCGTTGAATACATGTAGAAAATGAATACATGTAGAAAATGTCTAATTTTCCTGTCAATTGCAGGGAAGGAAAATGAGACATGCAAAATTTTCTAGCAGTTTTCCATTCAACGGCATGAGCATGCGCAGTCGACATTTCCAACATGGAAATATTCATACAAATCAAAGGCCAGGAGAACCAACACTAGCTCTGAGAAGTTCCCTAAGCTTTTCAATTTTTCTCATTTTAGTTTTTATCCCTAGGGTGTTGAGCCTTTCTTTGATTTCAGCAATGCTGAGGTCATCAATCTTGTCAGTTTCCTGGCTATCTTCCCTAGGTTCAACACCAAGACGCATCCTCTTCTTCCGTTGCTCGAATATATTGCTGTTCCAGTATTCATAGTTTCTTTTTACGTACTGTTGTGTTTCCCTTTCATAGCATTGTAACCGATCAATCCTCTTTAAAGCAAGAAGTGCTTCACTACAAGCATCATGCTTGTTGGACTTATTGTGGTAAATGGTACGCACAATATCATTGATTTTTTTCAATACCTTGCCCAGTAAATCTTTTGACAGCAGTTTCCTGTTTTAGAAATCTGGGCATATGGTAGCAGAAAACATGCATGTACGGTGTGATCTTGGCATTGCTGTAGCCATCCTCCTCGTCTCCCAAGGAAAGGAAAAGCTTCACCCATTCTGTTACCTGTCATGATAAATGAAAAATACCAATACAGCAGTATTTTAAATTTGATTTGCTACCTGTTGTATTTTACTGAAACCATATTTGTGATTGTACTGATGGAAATCCTGCATTTAGACTTTTAAGCATTGTACCTTGTTAAAAAAGGAGGTTTTCATATCTGGAGTTGGTTTCCATGTTGCTATGATGTTGTACAAGTTCTTGAATTCCTAAATATTATATAGATACAGTAGTGTTATTAACTCTGACACCATAATATTTTATACTTCTTTCAGTTAAAGGTTAGAAACTGAACAGAGATATGAAGTTTATCTTTCAGTGGTAAAAAACATTTCATGAGTGAGCACAGTGAACAAGTGAAATATTGTTATAACACATGAAGATAAACTTTATATCCTCAAGTAAACGTGTAATCTTAATTTTATTATTTTTATCATTTTTATGTTAATTTTATGCATCCATGTAATGTGTAGTTCCAGAAAATATCCATACCCCCGCCCCCACGGAAGGGATTTGTTCTTTGACCCCCCCTCCCCTCTGAAATTACTTTGGTGGTCCCTGTGATCCCCCTACCGGTCTGGAATTTCCAGTCCCTTCCGTGGTGGGGGGGAATGGATATTTTCTGGAACTACACAATTTACTTTTGATTACCAATACATACAATACCTTCCAAATTCTTATTACAGTTGCACAATTTCTTGCATCCAGCAAGCCATCCAACTTGTCAGGGAGGAGTTCGAGTACTTTCTTTTTGTCTCCCCCTACCATACTGGACCATTCATATTGCCCACTTCCTCTCTTATCAGCATTTGGTGTTTCCCACACAGAAAAACTGATGCCACATGAGCAGATTGCCTCCACTAAACTATTAAGATGTTTTTTAGTTCTACCAGGCTGATGAACTGCTTCCTTGTTGTCCAATTCAATGCAAGCATGAATTAAATTTCTTTCCAGAATATCTACAGTAAGAGGAAAAATAAGTTTTAGTCAATGTATTTGACTGGATTAAGACCATGTATATGTTATGGTTTCATTTTATATATTCATGATTTTTGATACTGGTTCAATTTCTTTTTAAACTGGTTTAATTTTTTTAAACCAGATAAATTTTTGTCTCTTGTGTAGCTCTTGTGTATTAGTAACACTATCAAGCAGAATAATACCTAAGTTACTGTGCGCAGCAGATGGAGGGGGCCGAAGGCACCCAGGTTGGAACCTACCATGTGCCAGCTTGCCAAAGTGTATTTTTATCTCGTGTATGAAGACTATCGAGCAGAGTATATAATACCTTAGTCAATGGGCTTACTTTCAGAATACCCTGCCATTAAAAAATTTCAACAGAAAATAATTTAATATCAATGGTATTGGTCTTATATGCACTGGATATATTTGTTGGATAGTGCTATCCTCTCTTTAAACAACCAGGGCCTTAATTATGTATATTTAGACCATACAGTAATTGCCCCTGTAACCCTGAGCAGCAGATGCAGTTCATCTATTCTGATGTTTGGTAGTGGTATATCTAGCAGTGGTTGGTGCAGACATCCATAATTGTTGTTTGATTTCTTGGCCATTTCATTCATCTGATCTAATGTTCTTACAATTCCCTCTGTCCAGTAATACTCTTGAGACTTTGACATGTCCCATCTTTAATGAGAGAGGTATATATTAGAGTGATTGCAATAAACCTGTGAAACAATATTTATTTTGTGGAGTAATAAACAAGTATCAGACACTAGCTAATTATATTGTTTCCTTGATTGACTATTGAATAGTAACTACTGTTAGACGGTATAGGTATTAACTTTAGTTTCACAGGTTTATTGTGATCACTCTATTAATAATGTTGATAATTAATTTACTAACCTGTCAGTTTTAGGTATTTTACAGTATATGCAAGCATATGTGGCATTGGCTGCATTCATCCCCAACACCAGCAGTAAGAACTATCAAATAATACAATAGAGACCAATCATTGGCAGCTACAAGTACAGGTCAGCATGTAATACAGTCGTTTGTTACAGATACTAATGTCTACAGTACCAGAACTAACCTCCAGTGAAATGTTCGCTCAGGGTTTGCTCAGCAAGCCCTTGGGTGCACCCTGCGTTCGCTCATAGCAAACCCAAATGCATTGGAGGTTAGTTCTGGTCAGTACTGTATGTAGTACTACAAAAAAGTGGAAAGGATCATACCACTGAATGGTGCAATAAAAAGCATGTACAATAATAACATAGCTACATGTACATTGTATAGTAAACAATAAAAAATACTGCTAGTGTTAAAAGTTTCTTATATATTTTTTACCTTGTAGTCTCCTGACAAGTAAAATTCCAAGGGAATAACTTGGCCATTCACTTCGATGCTCTTGGCAGCAATCAGATCATTGATCTCTTTGAAGACTTCCTTGCAAGTGACTTTCAGGACATTGTAGTCTTCCTTTCCAGAGACAATAGCAAAAACGTGGTTTCCTATGTGTTTGTGTGAGGAACAAAATAAATTTTATTTGAGATTTGATGCTATACACAGTAATAATAATAATGTTTTATTATACATGTACATCAAGGAAATAATAATAATCATACATTTATTTAGTTCTGGATATGAGCAATTAATAACAAAAAAATATTACAGAAACAATACTCAAATTACAAAGCTAATTACCATAAGCTGACATGACAGACTCCTCATCACTGAGCAGTGAGAAAGACAACACAATAAAGTTGGCAATCCTGGACATCTTTGCCCCATCTCCACTGATTTTTATTTTTTCTACAGTGATCGGTCCCTCATAGATTTTCTGTTAAATAATGTAAGCAGTAAATCAGTATCATAAACATGCTACAAATGCATTACAGCATTCAAGTACATACCATACAATTCTGATTATAAGCTCCCTCAAGACCCCTTATGGAGTTGTGTAAGTCCAAGGCATACTAATCATGATACTTAATAATTAATTTACATTGACTTGGACTTTAGTCAGTTTAATTTTAGTGCAAAACTCCAAATACCAAGTTAAAAAAATTGTTCAACACCTTTCTAAAATGTTGATCCCCCTTGCCTTGTGTGCAGCATTTTTTTGTGTGTTGATCTTGCACTCCTCCCCACAATGGAGCAAATGGAGGATCAACACTGAAAACAGCTCAGGAGGCTATCCCCTTCAAAAGAAATATTTTTTTAAATAAATGCTTCTCCTCCTAAACCAATAATTGTTTTAAGAGTGCTAGTATAAATATATTTTACCTACTCCCCACCCCCAACATTTTCCTACCCCTTCCCATTGAGAACATTCATTATGTCAAAAGGGGTACTAACCTCTGCCAGATGAAAACGAAGCTCTTCTGTGAAACTCATCTGCACGCCAGGTTGTTTCCCAGGGGTTCTTGATATATGTATCAGGTGATTAAGGTTGTCCCTACACTGCTTAACCAAATAGGACTTCTCCAGCCCCCCAACAGTAATAGTCAGTTCGTGATAGGCTGCATCACTGACACAGAACCTGTCCATGACAAATAGCACTGTCCTGATCTTATCCTTATCTGCTTCAGATAAATTAGCAAACTGTGACTTTCTGCAGTCCTGATCCTTTTCAAATGGAATTCTTACGTTCCTGCCATTATGCTCAACCAGTGACAGTGAATCCAGTTTGAGGCCAAAGCTCTCAACAAACCAGAGCGCCTTTTCTGCATTGCGTGAGAGCAGCTTGATCTTTCGACTGCGCTGCCGGCCTCCAACCTCGGAAATACTTTTTCCTGTGTTTGTTAATTCGTCATTATTCAGGCACATACCCTGACTCTCTTCAAGATAGTCGATATATCTTTTTAGTTCATTGTTTTCCTGTGCAAGATCGTCGATCTCTGTGTCAAGGTTTTGGCCTTTTTCTCTTTCTTCAATGAGCTTCCTTTTTTCGTTCAACAGTAAGACTAAAATCTCCTCACATCTCTCATCCAACTCTTTTACATTTTTTTTTAGATTTTCGTTTTCATTCTCTAACTCTTCAATGCGTCTTCCAATGCTGCTTGGGTTTAGCAACTCTTCGGTGTAGACCTCTATGACTCTTCTCTTCTCTAGAAGTTTCACTCGTTTTTCACCCTTGATGGCTTTGCACTTGTTCTCAACCAAGCTCGATAAAATCCGGAACCTTTCTTCTAGTCTTTCAGCATCGGGTTTAATTTGAAATGGCAAATTGGGCGAACTTAGCCGAAATAGTTCTAGAAACGATATATGTGGTAACCTCGTCCTAATTTTTCGCCATTCAAACAGGGCTTTTTGAGAGATGCTCAATTTGAGGGAATGATTCTTTCTTTGCTCTAAGATGTATCCGATCGCGATGGATGGATTCGATGATAGTTGTTCTAATTCTCTTTTAACACGTGCATCTTGTGCTGTACTTACATTTATTGCAGCCATTGAAAACAAAATTCTCTGAATAATTTTCGAAATTTCGCGCGTGATAGGGCGGTACCGCTGCCACACCAATATCGCAGACTCGTCATAATTTCGCGCGTAATAGGGTATTACCGCTGCCTCGATATAGCAGTCTCATCTGTATTGGTCCTTTCAAGGTCTCATTTTGAAGGAACAAATTCGTTTGAATGCCTGCTGGCCAGTTAGAAACGTCTCGAGGAGCACTCCAAGGAGAGAACAAGCTTCTCATAGGTATGTTTTCGTGGCGTTTTAGACGCTCGTGGCCAGAGATATGATGGTCTCAAGACAGTCAATTTTACGGAATTTAGCGTACAAAGATGGAGGATTCTGCCGGTTTATCCAAGATCGAAATATTCAACTGCAAAAACGAAACCTCAAAGGAATCCACAGCTGCTCTAGTGGCATTTAGTGACGAAGAATAACCCTTCGTTCAGAAGGCCTGGAGTAGACATTTTGCAAAATACAGTACATTCCACCTTAGAATCCAAGTTATAAACGGTAAGTAAGCTCTATTCTCGCCAATTCTCACTCTAGCTCTGTAATAATTTGAGTCAAAAACACTCGTTTTATGTTTGAAAAACGAAACCTGAAATGCACGAGCTGATAGTAGATATTTAGGTATAACTATTTATTACATATTGTAGATTGAGATCCTGCATAGACATTTTTTAAATCGTACTCAGGAAAGTGAGAAATCAAGATTAAGCGTTTTCCCTCCATACGTTTCTTGTAATTTATATGAACTGTGCTTGCTGACTTCTGAGCCGAAATTGATATTGCGCAATCGGCCATGTCGCGTTCTTCTGGCGATGGGAGTAGTAGTTAATTCGAGATTATCTGACTAGAGTTTCGTTTAGCTTAGCACATGAGTACACTTTTAAGTTCATTATCAATACTAATGGCATTGCAAACGACTTTCGTACTTCTTGGGCAAAGGGGTTTGGAATCTCAGTCTTTAAGGGAATTATTTGTGTTATAAAACACCGATGTTTGTGAATTGGAGCGGATTATCCCCAATTTATCGAGCCAGTATACTATACTCAGTTCAGTTTCATTGGGTGATTTTGTTTGACTTCTAGGACAGGAATAAGCTTGAATAACATCTCATTTTAAAGCTACATCTTCCAAGAATCTGTATTCAGACTTATTTGCGACGCGATTTGAAAACGACTGGGAGAAAATTGAGAACGGCTTGGAACACTGTTAGCCGTATTGCCGACCAGCTTTTTTACCGCTTCGGCAACTAGCTCAGTTAACTTTCTTTGTGGGTGATTTTGTGGATCCGATAATTGTTTGACTTCTGGGATACGGATAAGCTTGAACAACATCTCATTATAAAGCTACATCTTCCAAAAATCTGTATTCAGACTTATTTGCGATGCAATTTGAACACGATTGGGAGAAAATTGAGAAAGAGTTGGAACACTGTTTGCCGTTTTGCCGACTGGCTTTTTTCCCGTTTCGACGTGACCCATGCATGAACACAGCTTGCTCAGTTTCTTTGTGGGTGATTTTGTGGATCCGATTTTGTTTGACTTCTAGGACACGGATAAGCTTGAGTAACATCTCATTTTACAGCTACAACTTCCTAGAATCTGTATTTAGACTTATTTGCGATGCGATGTGAACACGCTGTGAAAAAAATTATAGCATGAGGTTTAAGCCAGGAGCTTTGTCGTTTTGCATGTGGATAAACTATTGTTTCGCTCTTTCATTCCATTGACGAGATAGTTTTAACTGGTTTTACGAACTTCTATTGAATTGACTTTCGCACTTGAGATCGGCTTGGGACTAGCAACTCTCAAAGCTCGTACCATTTGAGATCGGCTAGGGACAAGCAACTCCCAAAGGTCATTTATTTAAACCAATCGTAGGACAATCCTCTAACTCATTAATATTATAATTAACTGACCTTAATGTCTTCCAAAATCTCGAAGTCTCCTTCTAACAAAGTCCATTCTGGGCGATGTGTTCTCACAGCGCTATATAATATGATGTCTTTGTAGCTAATCTGGTGTTATAATTGTGTTTAGATGACACTAGGTCAAAAAAGTTGTCAAATCTTGAAAGAAGCAAATTATGGTGAAACTCAAACATGAAGATACAAATAAATAGGTGGATGAGATCCACAAATTTTAATATTTTTAAAGCACTAAAGAGAGGATTTGAGTGTTCGTCTGGTTTAGAGAAAGTTATTCTCCTGAGTGCCTTTTTTTGAAGAACAATGATAGGTTTTAAAGACGATTCATAAGTATTTCCCCATACCAGTAGCCCATATATTAGAAAGGGGTAAATGAGTGAATAGTATAATTGTATTAAGACATTGGTTGGAAGAAAATACCTAACTTTGGAAATAATGCCAACTCCCCTTGAAATCTTTTTGCAGAGTTCATGTATATGTTGTTTCCAATTAAGGTGAGAGTCAATTAAGATTCCTAAATATTTCACATAAGATTCCTGCTTAATAATTTGGCTACTAATTTTGTTCTAAGTGTCATGTTTCAACTGCGCATGTCCATTCGACTTTTCTGGCGATGTGATGTTTTGTTGAAGGAACACCACACAACACTATTCAATAAGTTAATTCCCCTAAGGAGTGTATGATCGTATTAAATTATTCTCAACTGAACGTCTTCAGTTATTTTCAATCCACAACTTTATAAACGTCGTCTTAATACTGAACAGCTGTTCTGTTTGGTCAGATCGCTAGGCTCTTACTCACCTCACACCACAGTATCGACCAATCAGAGTTGAAGATGTACCTTCACCGTCGCGTACTTCCAAGATATCTGCTGAACACTGTGGGCTCGTTTCAAGTTCAAATTCATGAAATTTTAATTTAATCATGTAACCTCTCATAGCCTTGATAGTCCACGTGCACGTGATATTGTTGCTATAGTAACCAGGGTAATACGGGGACAGAACGTAACCGCTGTTGTTTGTCAGGACCTCACCACAGGCTGTCATAATAAAAGAGATGTGAGGTTAAAGAAACCACAGAATTAAAATGAACATACAGCAGAGTTGATATATTTAAAAAGATGAAATATATTTCAATAACGTGAATGTTAGCCAATATCGAATCCATTTTAAAAATTCGCGTAAGTGATATTATCCTGGTAATATTAATATAACAAAGTACTATTGACACTAAACTTGATACTTCAACTACGTTGTTGATACTAAAATAATTTCTCTCTTTTCACCTGGTAATCATCTTGGATTCAAAGCGAGGCAATCCTTTGTTTTTGCTACTTTAGCCTCGTTTTGACTATCCTCATTACGAGGCTTATCTGGCAAAGCAAATGTTTGCCTCGCTTTGAATCCAAGATGGCCACCAGGTGAAAAGAGTGAATTATCAAATGACGACTTAATGCACTTTACCTACCTCTAGCAGCGTCAAGTGGTGTCACGTCACAGTACCCTCGTGTCGTGTGAAGTCCACCTAATGCTATCAGACCTGGTCCTTTACCAGTCCCTCCTCTGATAACGAGCTAAAAATTGTACATGAAGAAAAGTTTAAAATCACAGAAGTTAAAAGTTTTGGTAGTTACAGAAGAAACTTATTAAGACGTGTTTGTTAAAAATATTAATTACTTTCTTGTCCTCAAGATTGTTGTCATTTTCTTGCGATTTCCCTAACTTACTATAGGAAAAATTGCTAAGCAGAAATATAACCACAGCATGCTCCATAAAATTTCTACTGAACAGTTGTTCCGGGAAATGAAACTTGCCTCTGCCTGTCACTACTTGAACCCTGACCAATCAGAGTTGATCGAAGGATTGACTTCTTACAATCTTGATCAAAACAAAACACACTGCTTCGATGTATATAAAACCTTTGAAGGGAGGCTACATAATCCTTCATCTGTACCAATGAATGGAGAAATAACTCAAAACACCTATACATTTTAGCAAGCCGGGGCGCTTAAAGGAACAGTGCCATGCTCAGTGCCCATGCGCGAATGTTTGAATTTTGGTTGGGTTGTCCAGAAATCAAAAGATGGGGAGAGATTTGATACGCGAAAGAAATCCTCTTCCATCGGCTTCGCCTAAGTTTCATTTGACCTTATACCTATTTAGAACAGTAATTTAGTATTGTATCCTAGGATTTATGATGTTATTTCGTTCGTGTCTATAATTTTTGCGAGTATTTTTGACTCTGAATTCAGTGCCCTTGGACGGTTCGTCGAGCGGAGGAATTAATGGCTACAGAAGAGAACTTCTGTCTCCTGGTAGTTTCATCCAAAGCATTGAGAGGGGGAAATGGACGGCCTAGGAAACGTAGAGACAGTAAGAATGTAGGGGAGACATTTACTCTGCTGGTAAGACGCTGAATGTTCGCGTGTATTTATTGCAGTGTCAACACGGCCTTCGCTCGGTACAGTTCGAGCTCGCTATTTAGCAAAATCGAACTCTTTTCTTCCCCAATGTTGTAGTTGAAGTGTTCTTATAATTGTTCAACAACTATTCTAAAAATCACAAAGCCCCAAAGTTATGAAGTCAGAACATTAGTTTCCGTAGTTTCGCTTCGCGAAACTGCAGTAGAATGCAATATTATAATTCCCACAGAAGTTGTTGTTTGTTTATGTCAGTCGGCATTGTCGAGTGGATTCCTGAACTATTATCCCATACATGCAGATCTTGGACTATAGAAAACCCGACCACTTCAAAAGATCACTTGAAAACTGTGCTAAACTATGCTAACTTCTTCATTATAGTGCAGGTGTATGTAGGGTCGTTCTATGAATGATTTGGAGTCGAAAATGGTTGGGGTTTTTTTAAATTTCAGGGTTAGGTTTTTAGAAGGTTTGTATGGAAATTTGAGAAAATGAATTATTAATGACCCAAATGGCCGGGTATTCTATAATTGCTCCACAGATCTTCGAAGCACTTATGTCTTGATCCAGTGGGGAGTTTATACGATTCTAAATCCTGAACTTCTCAACTCAGATGCAAATCACAAAACTATAAACTTTAGATTTCGTGCTAGCGAAAATTCCAAAGGTCGTTCCAGGTCAGTTGAGTTTTGACGCGACGTGACATAATAGCGTGATTTTCCATTGTCTTTGACATTATCAACAATCACATGTTACGCGTGCGCATTACCGTGGCACTGTTCCTTTAATGTTAGATTCTTACTTCGTATCCCGTAACAGCAGTTAGTGACACCTGTCCTTCCCGCCATGCATCAGTACCGTTGTTTTCATCGACCCATATCGGCCTTATGGGAAACTTTGCGTTATCCAGTTTCTGTAAGATTGTCAAGGATCTCGCTCCAGGTCCCCACAGCTTGTATCTGAACCTTAGACATCTTCCGGCTGATACCGATGACCTTTCATATCGCGGGCTCATGATAGTTGCAGTACTTTCAGGGTCGCTTGATCGACTGGTTACACCAAGATAGTTACCTTATATATAGATGGAGTTAAACATATTAAGCAATTACAGTTTGTATTCAAACTAAATCTTGAGTACGAGTGGCCAAAAATAATTCTAAACGTAGTCATAATGTCGTATGTATTATTTTCACATGAAGTGAGGCTAACTTTGTACTTCTCACATGTTTATCAGTTTGGATATGTAAGACCAATTTTGTAACGGTAAACACCAGCGTGAATGAAGGCAAGCCACATCGTGTTGATTTTATTTACTCCTGAAAGTCCACAAGTCATCTGGTAATTACAACCATTTGATATCAGAAGGTATTTCTACCAATAGAGGTAGGTTTGGATCAGTAAGTCAACTGGTATAGATAAGTAAATAAACTGGACTAAAAATTGGAATGTGAACTAGATATCAGTAATAAAGTATTATCAGAAAATAAACCAGACAGTTCTTTAGATCACAATGCATATTAATGCCATACTTTCCAGTTTTTACAATGATAAACAATATCCCAAAAAATGTATTACGTTTTGAAGAACCCGTAATATGTTTTACAGGCTGACCAGTTAATGTGAGTCATCTTTCTGTTGAACATGTTGCTGAATATGGAGGCGGCCTGCGGTCGAGCGGTTAACATGGCGGACTAGCAATCGAGAGTCCCTGAGTTCGATTCTCCGTGCGCTCCACAACATTTGTAAATAACCAGTCGGTTTCCCTCCTCGTCGACTGGGATTCTTATTATGTTAGTTTAAATACGGTCACATAAGCTATTGCTGCAGTTAAACACACGGTGTATAAATAATTTATTTATTATTATTATTATTGTTCATTGCCATATTACATTAATTGACGTACCTCGTCTTACAACACAAGATGAAGGCCGTCTGATCTTATGCTTATTCTTATCACCAATGTTAAGGAAGTCAACCCAGCTTAGATAGTTCCCTTTTTCATTAGCGCATGCGTAGGACATGTAAAGGATGTCCTTTTCAGATAAAACACGGCTCCATATGTTAAGTCTGCTGATAGTTACAGATGTGTTTCTTGATAAGGAACTGTGTACGTAGATCAGTTGAAGAACCTCTCCACCTTTGAACACACATATATGTCAGTATCCATAAATGTTTTCGACAATCCGGTGAGTATGCATGGCACGCCAAATGTGACAATATTTTACAAAAAAAATACATTTATGTCTACTAAGAAAGATAAAACTAAAGATATATCGCCATGACAAATATATATGGCTTTGAAAAATATATATGGCTTTGGCGAAATATATACACTGCTATGGAAAAATATGTATGATTATGGAAAGTTATATACGGTTATAAAAATCATGAATACGGCTACAGGAATAAAATATTTATATACGACCACTGTGCTCGCTGTCTTTCGTGTCAGCGATAAATAAACACATGCCAAAATGCACCAAGGTAACGTATTCTCGGGATATCCCTGAAGAATCCAATATGTCGGATCCCTCGAACCAACCAAGACAAACAAGACAAAGTTTCGAAACACTTGTGGAACAAGTAATTCAACACCCAGATTTTCAGCAAGCTGTTCGTAGTGAGCAACACACTTTACGACTCCTCCGCCTAGCCAAAATGCCGGAATACCCCGCCAAGAAATGAATCAACTGTTCATTCGTGGAAATTCTGCCTTCAGCTTCGCTGACCCTTTAACCATACAGTCGTTTGGTTTTCTTAACAGTACCACCTCCCTTGTCAAAGCAGCCGATTTGAGGTATTTGCCTTTATACTTTTTCCATAAGGGTTGCATTTTCTGCCACTAGACTGACCCCGAGTCGGAGTGGGCCCCCATGTAACTCGCACGCTTGCATTTCCACGAATGAATAGTTGATTCATTTCTTGGCGGGGTGTTCTGGGATTTTGCTTATGGCCAGGCAGAAGAGTTGCTAAACTGTGTTGCCCACTACAAACAGCTTACTAGAAATCTGGGTGTTGAATTACTTGTTCAACAAGTGTTTCGAAACTTTGTCTCGTTTGTCTTGGTTGGTTCGAGGGATCCGCCATATTGGATTCTTCTGGGATTTTTCGTGAAAAACTTGGTGCGTTTTGGCATGTGTTTATTTATTACTCCGCTGACACGAAAGACAGCGGGCACAGTAGTCGTATATATATTTTTTTCCTGTAGCCGTATTCATAATTTTGTATAACCATATATATTTTTCCATAGCAGTGTATATATTTTGCTTTAGCCATATATATTTTCAAAACCATATATATTTGTCATGGCGGTATATATTTCTTAGTAAAATATTTTTGTGTAAAATATTGTCACATTTGGCGTGCCATAGGTGAGTGCAGGTGTGCAATGTCACTCGGTTACAGTAATTGTTATTCAGCATACTAATTTACTACACCTATTTATGTCGTCATCATCATCCCTTAACAGGAATACAATTGAAATTACTGAAGTATTTGAACAAATAAATGAAAGCTGATAATCATTAAGTGTCAATAGAACAATTACAGCGGCTGATAAAAAATCCATTGCTTTTAAAATACCCAAAAATGTAAACCATACATACGCTGCATTGTTTTCCAGTCGAGCACACCAAGACCATAGTGGAAGTTGATGCCATCGTGATATGTTCGCCACTCACCGAAATCAGACCTCCACGTGACGCACACGTGATGCCACTGGCTAGAGTTGCTGCAACAGAACGGACATATATTTATACTCCACACACTGCCACTATCAAAGTCGTATGTTCTTATTTCTTTAGCGTAGTATAATATGTTCATCCATAATTCATCAGCACTAGTGTGTTCGCAATATCGGGATGTTATACACCGGGGGTATAATGTACGGCGAGGGAGTGGGGGGAGGGGGTGGAGGAGGTTGGGGGGGGGGGGGGGGGGATGGGGGTTGCTGTGGTGCTTTAAACATGGCAGGAACTAAGCCAACAATCGCTTTATTTTGCTATAATACGATATTCTAATAGTAGGGAGGTCAAACCCAGGGCGTAAGCGTTTGGACGCGTGCCTTATCGGTACGCAAATTCGGCAAAATCGATAATTTAATGGGCTATAAAATTATAATTATTAAAGCTGTATTCCTAGAATTCTAGATAATTACAGACAAGATGGTTACCTGCAATCACTCCACGTTTTGGAATCTCACAAAGATTTTTCGCGGAGATACGGAGCTTCGAACTTGGTCGGGCGCACAGATTACGCATTCCAACATGGCGGCGGCACCATATTTTTTACTCACCCCTCCCTGAAAAAAAGCTTATTTTGTATGTGAGCCTCACCCCTGAGGGAATTTCTGAAGCACCTCTGAAAAAGCCCGGGAAACGAGCTTCAACAACGTTTTATTCGCTGGCTCCATCGCTCCAAGGAAGGTAAGTTGTTTTCAAAGTTAAAACTTTATCGATGAATTATTCACTGAAAGTCGTAATTTGATGTAAAGCGAACATGATGATCGGACAGTGAGATCGTTTTAGATTGTTTTGATCGTGTTTTCGAATTAATTTTCGCCGTGGCTCACATGCAAAATTTTTTTTTTCTTGCAGGTTGTTGTGTGATCGATGATGGCAGAAGGAAACGCGCGCGCTTGTGAGGATTCGTTGGAAAGTTTGAATGGGGATTTGGAATTGACGGGGATCATCGCGCAGAATCCTATTGTTTTCGGCAACATGCACTTGCGGTCGCTAATCAGATGTGAGATGGGAATTATTATGATACGCCTGATTAGATATTCAGTAAAGCGCTTTCAATTGGCTGTTAGGGAATCCTTCAGGGAATACCTCGTTCCAATACCGGCTAAAGCGCCTGTCAATGAACTGTCATCACACTCGTCATGGGATTAACAAAGTCCCAGAGGTCGTTAAGTGTTTTCTATAGATCTACTAACAAGTGCCAAACAATAAGAGCCAAAAAGGCCCACCGCAAAATCAATTTACTCACAGATAAAAACACACGTTCTAAAACTGCCTTACGGTAACTAGACGACATTCATTAGGCATTATTATTATTATTATTAGTGATTTTCATTAGCCCGTAATAGAGCGTAATAGTCAAATAAACACAAAAGAAAACAAAATATAATTCAAGCGTAATATCAGAGCTAAATACTCTAGTATCTATTTCACAAGTTTACGAAAATCACTGTGTCCGAGTTAGAAAAAACGTATAAAAGCGACGTGCGTTTAGACAGGTAAAATTACCAGATTTTTGAATATACTGTTTCTATCATCTCGGCCGTCACTGAGAATGTGACTTCTAGAAAAAAAATTGAAGGGTCTTTAGTAAACCTCTTTCATTAAACCTGTTTCATTAAATATTTGGGTTGTTTGCGCTTCCAAGTTTTATTTTCACTAGCCGCTTTCAATGTTTGCTGTAGTTTTCGGTTTCATTGGACGATCAGATATGGGTCATAGACGGAAACAGCTATATCATTATTTTGAATGATCAAATTGACTATATAACGTTAAGCTACGGTAGAACGGAAGTATTTATTTGAAACTCTCTAAACTATACTCGAACTCAAAACATAAGTTTTTCAGATTTAGTGTTCGGCTAAGCCCTTTCTTTATATTTAGGTTACAGCTCGGATTTAGCAGATTTAGCCTGTTCTATTGTTTCTTTGAGGTAACTAGAGTTAAAAAGGGTTTTATCAAAGGAGAAACTCTACGCTTACTCAGAACTAATTCGGATCAAGCGTCTTTTGAATCACACAAGCGAGATTTAAAACCCGCCTTCTAGAACGAGGCTATCCTATAGACCTTGTCGAAAAGACCTTAGCCGAAGTTCAGTTCACTCCTAGAAAAGCGGCTTTACTCAAGAAACCTCGAACATCACGGGCTGTTTTACCTTTTGTCACGACTCATAATCCGGCTACTCCGAATCTTAAAAAGACTCTTATGAAACACTGGCATTTTATTGCTAACAACAAAACCTTAACAGGATCTTTTCAGATCCACCGATTTTGTCTTACAAAAAGGATAAATCGCTCAAAGACTTCTTAGTCAGAGCCAAACTTCCTTCAAATACGAGCACTCTAAACGAGTCGCAGAAGGCGAGGCAGTGACAATATTTACAAACATAGCAAATATTATTACAGATTTTGTCACCTCATTAGGTTTACTGAACTTCAGGTACGAGCGCCAAATTCAAATTGGATTAATAACTTCAGATTATAATAGAACTTCTGGTCAACGTGTGCTCCATTGTCTTTGGAGGCGGAGCTAAGAGGATCAATGAAATTGCCGCGCGAAGTTTTAAAGGAAAAAAAATAGCATTTTGAGCATGTCGCCTGGAAAAATTGAAATTGAGAAGTGAAGTATTCAATAAATTGCGCCAAGAAAAGAGATATAGTTTTATGAAGCCGTGATCTCACTTTTGCCGTTTGTCGCATTTTGATCGAACCAAATTTCGCCGAGAAAATCGACTTTTTAACTTTGCCCCATACGAATAATTACTAATATACAGAAATTTCGCTTGCAATTTGAGAAGCTTAATATTTGCGCTATAGTTTTAGTTATCCCCGCAAATTGTTTATGACTATTTCATCTCCGAAATGCCGTGTGTCGCATATGTATACCATTAGTCGATTTTACGTAATCAGAGAGTTTTCTAACAGCACTTTAGCTTTCGGCCCCGTTTTCTCTGTTACGATTGACTAATTATCTTTTGAATCTAGCGCTGGCGGCTTAGAAAAAGTCCCGGATGTGTCGCCCCATTCTGCCCGATGATTTTGGCGGTTGTGACTTTAGTTATGGTTTTTTTAAGGCTTTGTTTGAATTTTATGATCGTGGTTTTGTTTGTGGTTTGAACCTTCAGGAGTTTATTGTGGATTGTGTTTTGAATGTGGTGAATGGGGGATCTGAAAGTGAAAGTTTTTGTACGGTTGAGGTTTTATTGGACAGGTATTCGGTTTTGAAGAAGGTGGCAAATTTGCGGAGAAAAGTATTAAACAAGCTGGAAAAGGAAGGTGAATGTGTTTTTGGTGATGTTGTTGATTGTTTTGTTGGTAGTCCAGGTAATTATGTTGGGGAAATGTGCAGTATAATTGGTTTGTCAGGTAGTTTGTTGAAAGGGTTGGTTGATCATGATGGGAAGGAGAGTAGTCAGTCATCAATGGGGGGGTTGCCAAGGGAGGGGTTGTCTATAGGAGTTCTTTGGGAAATGGACGTGTACAGGAGGAGGAATTGTTTTACGCTGGAGGACTTCACTCACTGGATTTTTGTTTTATTTCATAAAGAGGTAAGTACGGATTATTTAAGATATATTATATCTGGGATTCGGGAGGCTAAGCTTAGAGCAGGGAGGAGGGCAAAGGATATTAGTATAATTAATAGTATGGATCCATTTGCCTGCAGAGTTGACGGTACAAGGGAAGGGAGTAGTAGCACTAGTAGTAGTTCAAGGAGTGAGATAGAGAGAATTGTTAGTGTTGTGAGTGCTAGATATGAGGAGAGTTTGTCTGAGCTGGAGAGCCTTGTACGAGAGCAGAACAGAGAGATAGTGTGCTTGAGCGAGGAGCCGGAGAGGACGTATGGAGAGATGAATGTAGCTATGGAGCAGTGTGCAAGTAAGGAAGTACTGGACAGAGAGATGGTTGAGCTAAAAAAGAAGTATGAGAGTCAAAGTGCGAAGTTAGAGAAAGCTATGGAGAGACTTGGAAAGCTGAGTGTTAGGAATGTTGGAAAGAGAGAGAGGAGGAAAGATACGAAAATAGATGAGTTGAAAAGAGAGCTGAAGAGTGAAGAGAAAGAGTTGAGAGATGCCAATGAAAGCCTGGAGTTGAGAAATTAGCAGATAGGAGGAGTTGAAGAGAGAATGAATGAAGCACTGCAGAAAATGAAGAGAGCTAAGAGGGTTGTAAGTTATTATCGTGTGAAGCAGAGAAAGCAAGAAGAATGTAGTGGAAATGTTACAGAGCTGAGGAGTCACGTGAGTGAACTTGAGCAAGATGTGAGAGATCTGGAGAATAGAAATGTAGAGTTAGAAGATCGAGTGAGTGAGTTTATGTCTGAGAGGAGTGTTACTTTTTTTCAGGGTGGGAGGTTTAGTAATGAAATCCGTTCGGTTTACATGGACTTGCTATCAATGAATGTAGGCTCTGCAAATGTTGAAAAGGTAATCCGTTGTGTGTTAAGTAAGCTCAGCGGACTTAACCCAGACCGATTACCTGGACAAACATTTGCAAAGTACATGTTCATTGAAGCAAGGGCACTGGCTCAGATCCAGGTTGCCGAAGTCCTTTCTGATAAATTTGGAAAGGATGAATGCACCTTGCATTCAGACGGTACAAGTAAAGCAGGATTTCATTACGGGGCATTTGAAGTAGCCACTGGGGAGGGGGAGGTTTTTACATTGGGTGTAAGGGAAATGGGGGGAGGGAGTGCTGAGGCATATATTAAGGTTTTGGATGACATTTTAGATGATATTGCTGGGGTGGCTGGTGGGGATGGGGCACAATCTAGCAAGCATAGGATTATTGGGGCTGTTAGGAACACAATGTCAGACAGGGCAAGCACACAGAAGAAATTCAACACACTACTAAATGACTATCGGGGGAGGGTAATTCCGGAACTTGTAGAGGGTTGGGAAGAGCTTAGTACTGAGGAGAGGGAGGGATTTCTGGGAATGAATTTTTTTTTTGTGGTTTTCATTTTGTTGTTGGGTTGGCTACTCAAGCAGAAAGTGCACTTAAGGTTTGGTAGGATCTTCTTTTTCAAGGGCAACGGGTGGGTAGTGCAGCATCGGGATCGGGTTGGCAGGGAAAGGGGGAGGCAGGGACTGTCAGACTGCTGAGAACCACTTGCAAATGTGTCCAGGGAAGCGGCTCCGATCAGTCTGGCAAAATGGTGGAGTTTCTGTCTTTTGTTCAGGGTAAGGGTTGGGGAGGGTTCCACTTGTTCCTTCTTAGATTCAATGTCATTTTTTCGAATGGAGCAGGAGTTTATTTCTTAGAGGATATTTTAAAGGAGTTTTTCCATTATATGGGGGGATAATCGTCTTACTAGTGCCGTCAACTCTGACCTTAAGGTAGTCCCCTTCGTGCTTGGTGCCAGGGCATTGGGCATGATCTCCAAGATCGTCACAGTTCCTTTGTGGCGCGTGCTTGAGAGTAACAATGTGTCAATTTTGTCCATGAATGAGAAGTATGAGTGTATGTTATCTTGTTTTGAGAAGTGGGCAGAGGATGCGAGTAGTTTCATGTCAGGTGAGGAGTTTCTGTTTGGTGAGGAGTCAGTAAGTAAAGATGATGTGTTTCAGTGTTTGTTTACTCCACGTGTTGTAGAAGGAGAGAACCGCGCCACAAAGGAACTGCTTGAAGTTATATTTGCAAGTTTTGTTGTTGTGTCAAAGCGAATGTTAGTGGATCATCTCCCTGGTGGTAAGTTTCATGTTGTAACTAATGAGTTGAAGAGACAGACTGTCAGTGTTGTAAATACTAATGTTGTGTCAGAGAGAGATTTCGGATTTCTAGACAGAGTAATGAGAGAGAAAGCGAGAGCAAGTACTATTGTGATTGAGGGAATGTTAATGTATCGTAAGAATGGAACAAGCAAGTGGCGAGATGAGTTGACAGAAGAGAAGGCAGAGGAGTATACGAGGAATGCAAGAAGAGCGAAGGAGAGGCAGTTTGAACTGTACAGAGAAAGACGAGTTGTAATTCAGAGAGAAAGAGAGGAGAAGAGAGAAAAAAAGAGAGATGAGGCTGCCAAGAAAGAAAAAAGAGAAGTGGATAAGAAAAAAGACCTGTATCAGAAAGTGCAAGAGATGGGTGGAATGTGGGCATCTGTGGAGCAAGCGAGAGTGTGTGTTTGTAATGTAGAGAGTGAGAGCAAGAAGAAGGAGATGATCCACACTCAATTATCTTTCTATAAGTTTGTGTTAGGAGTGAAGGGGAAGAAAGAGTATTTCCAATTTTCAAAGGGAGGGAAGCAGCTTGATTCAAATCAACGCTTAATAATTTCAACAATGTGTTAATTGCAAGTAACAGGGGTGGGGAAATGAGTGAAGGGGAAGACAGTGAATGTGAAACTTGTTGTACTGTCCCTGTTGTGTCTTCAGAGGCTTTGACAGCAACAAAACTGATGATCTTGGAGAAAGCAGGGGAAAAGGGTGGGCCAGGGAGGGAACGAAAACATGGGGATAGGCCAGGGGATTCTTCTGGGAGGGCAAGTAAGAGGACACGGGTAGATGAGGGTTGGGAAGAGTATTGTTCACCTGGGATTTTAGATGGGGAGGAGCTTGTGGGGAAGAGGGTAGTTCATAATCTTAATCATAATGGGAGGGATCAGTGGTTTAAGGGGACTATAACATATTTGGCAGGTTGGGATAGGGAGGGTACTTATGTCTTTACTATTTCTTATGATGGGTGGGAAGATGAGTATACCTTCCCATTGATGACTGACTTGAAGAATGGTGATCTGAAGTTGATTTCTGTTTGTGGTGATGATTTTGTTGGGAAGAGGATAAGCCAGGCTTGGGAAGATGGAGGTGAGGTTGGTTGGTGGAAGGGGACAGTGCTTTGTGAGTGTGATGATGGTATGTTTTTGTTTGAGTTTGATGATGTTTGGGATGGGGAGGAAGACTTGAGCGATGGGAGCCAGTATGAAGTGGAACTTGTAAACGATTACTACAACAACGAGGTACGATTTCTCTCTTCTTTTTGATTATGTAATTTCTTAATATTTCTGAACATTTCCATTCTTCAACTTTGTCATTGAATAATTCAATTTCATGTATTTGTACATTTGTAACATTTTTCAAATTTTAAATTGCAAATTTGTATATAAATTATATAGTACATCTTTCAAGAGTAATATTTTATTGTAAATAGTATTTTTGACATTATTGTAAATAAGAAATCAATTATTTAATAGTCATGGACTTAAACATTTGTCAGTTATTTATTGAACATATTTGGACATTTTTGTACAATAATTTATTTCATATTATTAATTAAAGTACTTGGAATATTCTCTCTTTGATTGATTCACAGGAAAATGAATGTTATATGTGTCATTGCAAATGCCACTGTAGATCTCACTGTTGCTGGTGTTTTAAAGAATTGATAGACGGATTGATATGACATTATTTTAATTCAGGTGGGCCAATTTCTTGAAATAATTCTTATTTTGACAAGTAGACTTGTTCTAACGGGCTGCATGGTATTCTTGGGTTTCTACCTGATGTGAAATAGCTGACTAGCTCTAAAAATATTAGGTCTTCTGTGTTAATTGTCTAGGCTAATGCCCAGATTACTCATTGCTGAGCACAGTACATAGACCAGTGAGAAAAACCTGCTTCAATCGCTGTGAGCCTTTGTCATGGTCTCTACCAAGTCGACTCACTGCTGAAAGTTGCAAAAGATGTGACTCATTGTTGAGCACATAAATAACTGTGTACATGTTGATTGTATACTAAGAGAGCAATATAGTCAGTGAATGACGGTACATCTGATGAATAGAGGTGGGGATATTGTGCAGTCCTTTAGGCTCTGGATATTTGCAAAGTAATATTTTATATCAGACTTTGGCATACTTGCTTTGAAATGTTTCTTGTTTCAATCCAATATCATTCACAAAATTCGTCAACTGCTGGATTTATTTTGACACTAAGCTGTGCCATTTATTTCATTCTTTTCCTGAAGGTCTATCAAAGTTTGAATGTTCTTTGTACTTTCTTTTGGTTGAAATTTCTATCAACCTTACCAAAAAAACAAAAAAACAAAAAAGGATTGCAATGCATCTCCACCTCCACGTGGTGCAATCTGGAAACTGTATGAAAAAGATACAGGCTAAGAGAGATGGCACAGCACAGTGATTAAATAATAATGTTCATAAACAAACCCAAATTAAGGTGGCTCATTATATATTGAAGTACATACAAAGTTGATTGACATTCACTACACTCTACAGAACCAAAAAGCGAAATGATAATGATTCTCATGATCTGCCATTGTTTTCTTTTGTCGATCTGTTAAGGGCGAAACAATATGTTATAATTCCTATTACCATGGCAACAGCATCTCTCCGTAAATATAAAACACAAATGGTTATAAATTTAATACACATGTGTAATATGTAACAATCATTACATGTTTGATTGAAGCAAAACTCTAAAAGTGTTTTATTTCCAAGGAAAGGTAATCGATTCTGTGTTGCCATGGCAACTAAAACTGTCATTAGAAAAATATATGGTAATTACCTTTATTGACTTGTGTGCCATGAAAGTGTCATCGTCAACTTGTGCAATTATGTTTATATGGAAAAAACAGTTTTTATACCAATTGCTGTGTTGCTATGGCAACCGATGATGCCATAATCTCGTAACTTGTAATTGATGGTTCAGCATCTTTATATCTTGTGAGATACGATAAATAAAGTCATCAAAGCATTTGTTCGCCCTTGATTCATAAAAAATACCACATTTTAGCATTAATTAGTGTGTTGCTATGGTAACCAATGATGTTATCATCTCATTAGTGACATCACAGTGTGCGGCTTGATGATGCCTGTCGCCTGTCCAAATTTGGTGAAGATAGGTTAATGAGAACTAATTCTAGGACACACTTTGTGTTTCAATCAACATTGCTAAAAATCCTGCTTTGGTGCCATCTAGCTTGGCTTTGTCTAAATGGTTGTAATATGATCATTTGTCCAAACAATACCCCAAAATCTGAATATTCAAAAATTCATAACTTTGCCAATTATTGGCCGATTTCGAAAATTTTACAACCACAATTCTCATTAAGGTGAGACCTATTCATTTATGCTGTTTGTTTTGTGATTTGAATGACTGTAAATTTTGGTCTGACCTCCCTACTAATAGTGGCAATTTTAAATTCATTTTAATTAATAAAACAAAATCACAAGGTGTATATTGTCTCTATTTAATTACAGAGTACTAATTCAGTAACTTGCAGAACATAAACATTTATTGGTTTTGGAGTAGGATTGTCAATGGAGCGAAATGACTATCTACAGAGGGATTGGGCATGAGTCAACACGACGGATTATACACCAGAAAAGAAAAAACACCCGAAACAAGCTTCAAGACGCCAAAGAGCACAGCTTTGCTTTCTCTGCGTGTGAATATTTACACATGCAGTACTGAACTTCTGTTTTTGTAAAAACGGACTGCTTAAAATTATATGAAGACTGCAAGGCTGATTGGACGGCTGTACGATGTTATTTATTGTACCCTTTATTTCGGTTCGGCAGAACGAACCTTCTTCAGTGGTGATATGAGCTAATTAAAAGTGAACATCGTATAGCCGTCCGATCAGCCTTGCAGTCTTCATATATTTCAATCCTTCTGCTGATCCTGATCTCCACAGATCCGTCAATATTTTTGTTTGTAACAGTGGTTCTTGCAGCCTTTTTTGAAATTTGCTTAAAATTAACTGATACTACATGCAGCTCACATCATGACCACGAGAAATTAACAGCCCAGCAACGTCCGCAATAGCCCAGTTCGTATTCGAAACAATTGTTACATGCGATCACTAGGGAATCATCTGCGCAGTGTTAGCCTCGTCTTGGTGTTAAACATCATAAATACCAGCAGAGATGTGCTATTCACAGCTTTGTATATTGTTGTAGTTGCGACTTCTACGTCTTTCCGCTGGTATGTTCTAATATTTAACTTCAGAATGAGACTAACAGTGCGCAGATGAGTCTGTAGTCGTCACAATAGAGGTCTTGCACCACCACGTGATGGCAGCCATGTTGGTGGCCAGAACAATGAGATTTGTTCAATCATGTGAAAAATTAAATCTCAAAGGAATAAAATTCTATTGTTCTGGCCACCAACATGGCTGCCATCACGTGGTGGTGCAAAACCTCTATCAGCGGCAGATTGTCATATTGCTGAACAAAATTCGAGCGTCGTTGTTTGCAAGAGGCAGTGATTTCATCGTGTGAAATTAACACACTTAGTAGAGAAAATAGCGACCTTACGCACCTAGGGCGGCAACGGCGTGAACAAAGGGATTTCATTTGTACATGTTCTCCCAATTCAGGCGACCTGACTTTAATTTCCCTTTGATATTGTGTTTGTTTTTCTGTATCCCAAGAGGTAATGTATGAATTTGTAGATCTCGAAAACAAAGCACTGAATCCTGTGGAGAGCTGTCACATAATCTGAATTGTGTAACACATGGCAGTACAAGCTAAGTCTATTAGGTGTTAATTTAATTCTTCTTTTATTTCTTTCAACTTGTAGACTTTCGAAGAATAGAATGAGTATGGGGCCGGATTAAAACCGACCGAAAAACAGAACAATTTATAAATACTTTCTACCGTTCGCGTTCTCTACTAAACGTACAACTTGTACTTTTCAAGTTGTATTCATTTTGTAGAAAACGGCAAAAATGAGGAGACTAAATGCATTTCACGTGAAGTTATCAGGTATGATGTCATTTACTTTATTGTTTCTCACCGTCGTTCTTGACGTTGCCGTCCTGGCTGCGTCCCAATTGTAAACATTATGCGGGGGGGGGGGGGGGGGGGGGGGGGGGCAGTGACTCATGTTTATTAGATATTAGAGACTAACACGACACGAATTCTGTCAACAACTTATGAACCGATACTCCTTATACTATCTAAAATGTAACAATTTTCTGATATTTTGATAAAAACGTAAATATTAAAGTTTCGCGCTACAGTTTGCGTCACGGACATGCGCAGTGTGAAGATGAACAGGTCCCGTAATGGTGAGATGGTACTACTAGTCCCAGTAAACTGCGATACCCCAAGTTTTCTGACGGCCCCCGTGATGTGAATGGTCTGTACCACGTGATCACTGTTTGGCATACAGCCGGTAGAGATTTTTGTGTGGCAGCGTGAGAAAAGCGACGTGTTGTTCTACATTGTAGACAAATAATGCCTCGTTGTAGACAGTACAATGACATATTGTAGACAAGTTTCACATTTCAAAACCGCAGAACGACTGACTATGAAATCTTATAATATATGAACTACCATCTTAAATCTTAAAATATCTCAGATGAATTGGTAAAATATTGCCTCCATTTACCTTAAAAGTTAAGCCACGTTATGTAGTTCTTCAAATACGTTTAGTGATCAACTCCAGAACTTAAAGAAGAGCGAGAAACAAATTTTTCCCAGCGATTTATAGACTTTGGAATCAACAAGGCAGTCGAAACTTGTGTACAATCATACTGGCTGCCGCCAACAAAACAATCTACCGGGCGGTATGCCAAACAGTAATCCGTGGTACAGAATATTCACATCACGTGGGCCGTAAAAAAACTTGGGGTGTCGCAGTTTACTGGGAAGAGTAGTATGTATGTATCAAGACAGGAGTTTTACATCGACATATTTTACCCCTGGGTAGGGGAGGTCAGTGATCGGTTGTGATACATCCCTCCAGCAGACGCTGCTAGCATAGTGTTTGTTAGATAATATAAAGAACTGAATATTACATCATCAGTGTCTGTATCAGTGATACAAGTGTCTCAGCATCAGTAGTAGTAGTAGTAAACTTTATTTTATACACGCTTCGCTGATTTCCACAAGGGGCGTGTGGTTACAATACTCAAAAAACTAAATAATTACTAATTAAAAAATAATTTATCAATGCTAATTCTAAATATAATAATTCTAAGACTAATACTAATTTTAATACTTTTACAATTTACAATATAAAAGTATATAAGAAAAGTAGTGAACTAATAATAATAAAATTATTCAAGTTGAGTTACAGAAGGTGTGAGCGTCAAATCAATTTTTAAATATTGATAGATAATGACAATTTCGTAAATCTTCTGGTACCGAATTCCATACTTTCGCTCCATTGTAACAAAAGCTTTTCTTAAATTGTTCAGTTCTTGGTAGAGGTAACTGAAGAGGAACCCCTCAGGTTATAGTCTGTAATATCTTTTTTACTTAAAAAGAGATCTGCAAGACATCTTGGTACCAGTCCGTTCAGGACTTTATACATTTGTTTGGCTTTTGACCGAGTTCGCTGAATTTCAACATTATCCCAACCTAAGGCACCAAGTGCCTCTAGGTGGGGAGTATCATTACTCATATTCATGATTACTCGTGCAGAGCTTTTGCAATCTATTTGAAAGACCTTGGCCGAGGGTACAGTAACTCAAATGAGGCTTTACCAAGGCATTATAAATTCAGACGAGTTTCTCTGTCCACAAATTCACGGGTCATTTTCAGATTCACGGATCAGTGATACAGAGGTTGAGTTAAATTAATCAGTATCTGTATATGTGATACAAAACTGATATTTTATTAATCAGTGTTGTATCACATATACAGGCAATGATGTTTTAGTAATGAGTTCTGTATCAAACACATGTAAGTGTCTATCTAACTACGAACTGAATATCTAATGAGTTCTGTACTGGGGTATACAGAAGTCGTCACTTAGACATATTTCTAGGGGTAAAACTCCTGTCTTGATACATACATACCATCTCACCATTACGAGACCTGTTTATCTGCACACTGCGCAATTCCGTGACGTACATTGTAGCGCCACATTTTATATTTATGCTTTTTATCAAAATGGGCAGCGCACAGGATTGGCTGGCTTTCTAATTACCTATTAATGAGTTTATAAGAAGAAAAAACAAATGAATCTGGTATTTACCTTGTTATGTTCGATGATGACAGTCTGAAGTCTTGATACACCACAAACAACTCCATTGAACCGTTGTTGGACAAAAGCCAATGGCACAAAGACATCTCCCTCAGTGGCTTTTTGAGTGAAATATCTAGTGTGATATTTCCTCTTTGACCCTCTGTTAATAATGTCGCGTCGAAGCTGTTTGGCAAATCTTGATCAGCGATGAAAAAGAAAGATGAAAAAGAAATTGAGAGGCACTGGAACTACATTAAAAAAATAGTTTAAATGTCGTAATAACGCCATATAATAATGCCTCCGGTATATATTCAATATATGTTCAACTATCACATCACGTGATCGATTTCTTCCAATGAGGGTCGGAGAGAATTTAGTGGTGAACTATAATAACTACTTATAACATGACCTGAGACATTTCTGCAATCTGATTGGCTAAGAGGAGTGGTATTTCAACGTAATAGTGAAATTACAAACTCCAAGGAGTGGTATTTCAAACTCCGGGGGGCCACTCACGTACATGTCGTAAGTGAGGTGTGCAGCGGTACCGTGTCCAGGTTTGAGCCCAATTTCGCAAACCAAGTCTTGTTTTGGGGAAAATCATCTATCAATTCGGATTGATTTTCATAAATTTCATGGAAATTCTGGTTAATAAGAATACCTTTTTCTTTTGCAAACCGGGTTGGGCTCTGAATACAACACCTCACATACCAACCTTTAATATGCAAGCGGTGCCCCCCCGGTTTGAAGCCCAGTTACAGGTCGCCGAGCGTGTGCAGAAAACTACAAAGCTACGGAAGTTTACGGCGGCAAATGCCTGGCTTTTGATGACTAAAATTAGTGAGTTTTGTATAGAAAACAGCAATGTTATCTGTGCCTCTGGTAATGGAAATTTGGGGTGATTTGAGAAAGTTCAAAGTGATTTTTAAGTCTTCGAGTGACCATGCAGTTGACAGACGAGGAAAGTTGGATTCAGTGAATGAAAACGGAACCAAAAATTGACGTTCATATCGATTAAACGCCCAGGAACAGCTGACATTATACAAGGACAAAATACCAACAAAATAAGCCAAGTTGTCTTTTAAATTTTCTTTTAATTGTTTTCGTTTTAAGCCATTGACAAGAAATATTTGGAAACTCGGTCGCATGTGACCCGTTGCCGTGAGACAGTTGATTCAAATTATCTTGTCCAAGTTAATACCTAAAGAATGTTGCGCTTCCTTTCTAAGAGAAATCCATTTGAAAGCTCCATTTTGGCGCCTTTTGAGCTCAAGCACCGTGGGCGTAAATTAACCTTTCAGGGGTTATTATCAAGTGAATATACTGTGACGTACTATATAGGAAACTCGAGCGACTTCCTGCGAGGTAAATTACGCGACTGTGAACACGAACAATCGCTGAACAATCGTTTCGTTTCGTTTCGTTTTTAAAACAAGAATTGATAAGCAGCACTCATGGAAACGAACTTGAACTTGTGGTTTTAGATGTAAACTTTCATCCGACGTGTCTGTATTCATCAGACTTCTTCACTACTTCAGGTATTTACAGCAGCACATTGACATGAATTTATGACATATTCAACGTACAATTCGAGTTTTATTTATATGATTCTGTCTTAAATAAATTACATACATACATACATGTACTTATTTATACACGGTAAATATATCAGCCATTACAAATAAATATATACAGTATTTACACAACACTACAACTGTAATAAAAGCTGTTTTACATATTTGCCGTGTGGGTGTCCGATTTGGTGAAATGCTTTTCTATATCTTTTTTTTAAAGGTAGAAAGCTATGGGGTGCCAAATGTCCGGAAATTATATCATTAAATTATATGGTTATTATGTCAAAATTATCTCATATATTGTTTTTATATCATATAATCTGTGAAATGCAAATCACTATTATATGAAATAATTAGATGACAAAATTACATTATATCTAAAAATATGAAACCGTCTAATCGTATGGTTTCCCAATTATATGAAATAATATATCCCCCATTACAACATTATTTGAAACAATTATTTTATTTTCAGATCATTGTTTCATATAAATGTTTTGCCAATTATTTCATTATGTAACATAAGTTTCACATAATTTATTATATCACATAATATATCTTGTACCATATAATTCATGTTATGTAAAGTACGACAATGAATTATGACATAATGTGCACATAATGAATTATGTGACATAATGTGCACATAATGAATTATGTGACATAATGTGCACATAATGAATTATGTGACATAATGGATTATGTGACATAATGTGCACATAATGAATTATGTCATGATGAATTATATGCGCAAATTATGTGCGCAACAGTAGAAACCGTATTTAGCCTCGTCTCCGTGTGAAGCCTCTATCCTATGTTAACTCATGACGGTTGTAACGGTAACGCTGACCGCGTGTACCGCATGTTAAATTCCTGTTGTCGTGCTTCTAGTTCTACACCACTACGTCTACAGTACAGCTAGGTTTTTCTAATCTCCATATACATGCATCAGGAGTTCCGGACTTCCGGTTGGATCACACTGCATTCTGGGTAGGTGGGCTCAGAAAAGTAGGCATCAACTTCTAGATCGGCCATATTGGATTTGAGTGCAGTCTATGTTTGCTCCTTTGCAAGTTCAAAAACTTACTACCTAATACACGGAATATCTTACCTTTACAGATTCTTCAGTTGGGAGTTCTAAGTCGATGTTTAAGCTTTAGAACGGGATTAATAAAGTTTCCAAGTTGATTGCGCTCAAATCCAATATGGCCGCTCTGGAAGTTGATGCCCACTTTTCTGAGCCCACCTACCCAGAATGCAGTGTGATCCAACCGGAAGTCCGGAACTCCTGATGCATGTATTTCCCTGTATTCAAATAAATAACAATCACGACTTTGCTGAACAACTTGCGGCAGCAGTGAGCCAGACGATCGTAAGAACATTTGCCTTAAAGGGGCTGGGTCAGCGCTCATTCGTTACCAGTCTAGCGCACGGCCAAAGGCAAAATTTGATTTCCGACTCTGGGAGTACGAAATTAAAGCTCCCTCCGAAGGAACCTTTCAGGAATCCATTTCCATCTCTCTTATTTCGAACCTCTAAAACATTTTTTTTGCAGGAACGTTTTGTTTAGCATTCATTATAAATGTAGAGTATTTAATTTTTACATTTTTTGTTTGAAATTCTGATGAATGAAGACTCTGAAGGAAGGGGAGGTAAACGAGTCGGGGCAGGAAGAAAGAAAACGCCTGCCTTGAGGCAATTAACGAAAAAAATAAATGACCGACACTGGAAAAGCCAACATGCTGCTATATACTTAAGCAAACAAATATTCAAAACCTGGCGGGAGCTAAAGGCCAAGGAACTTTTGGTAGTTTCAAGAATAGTTGATTGAGATTGTTGCCACACGAAACGTTTAGTGTTTGACTCAAGGTATAACAAAAGGTAACGCCAGAAGATAAATAACATTGCCGAAAACCTTTTGCTAAAAAGCAATGTTTTATAAAACGGACAAAATGAAAGAAAAGAAAGAGTTTATTTTGCGACTTTTCTGAGCACAAGTCAAAAGTCAAAACACACCATGCAAAGCCAAGACAAACTCACCAGCCAAAACACACCAAAGCCAAGACAAAGGACAACCCGAATTCACCTAAAAACGTTTTCCAGAATCAAAACAAGGTAATAAAACATACCTGAAATTTAGCCGAACTTGCTACTTTGTCGGCTCTTCAAAAATAATTATTTAGGAAACGGCGAAGTTCGAGGCAAGCTATCTCACTGACTTTATTCCAGCGAAGCATTTATAAACACTTCACGAACGAACCAAGGCTTCAAAACAATTATCATGAAAGGAGGCGAATTTCAACTCTCTTTACAAGTCTTTAGAACTCCAAACGATGGGAGTTTTCCGTTCAGCAAGGCAAGGAACGACGACTAAATTTGAAAACCGTCCGTTCAGCGTTCAAGTCAACACGGGACCAAAACCATGTTTCGCAAAATGTTGACGATTGTCACAAGAAATGGCGCCAGATTTTCCTAAGCGATGACAAGCAAACAATCCCTAGTATTACATTTGACGAGGTGAAGAGTTTTTGTACACATTTGAGCCGGACTTTCATTGCTGTATTTTCGGATAAATCGAGGTGAACTTCCGTAACTGAATTTTACTTTCTTACACAAAATCTACCGGCTAACATTGAAAGGGTTTCAATCTTACCCTCAACCAATCAGAAATGAGCTCTCATTGAACTGACCAATCAGACACAATGCTACTGTTGCTTGCGAAAGAAACCATTGCGATCGCAGAAGATTTTGAATATTTATGATATGCTAATTACCTCAAGAGCATACTTACTGCGCACGGGCACCAGGTGACCCAGCCCCTTTAAAGGGGCCGTCTCACCCACAGTGCTTAGCGTGCTTTTGTTATTGTTTATATCCGGGACTTTGACCCCTTGTTCACGGCGGGAACCTCACGAACTGAGCGTATTCTTTATGTTGGTGACATGATAATTACTCGGGCTGCCTGTGGCAGTACCGAGTCTTAAAATGGAAGCCGTTATTAAATTTTTTTTTTTTTTTGTTGGGTGTCGCAAAATGTCTGCGCATGCGTTAAAGGTCAAGTTCACCACCAATCAGATCGCACTGTGCTGGTCACGTAACACTCGCCAGGTTAATTTATTTACAGAATTTAATACAGTAAATCAAAATGGTCGACCCGCGAGGGCGAAAGCCTTCCAACAGGCTCAGGATATTTCAACTGGCGCTCTTGTTGACCATAAAAATACATGAACAACCAGGAGCCGTAATACATTCGATCAGCGCTGTTTGGACAGATCCAATGTACATTTAGAAACGTAAGCGAAATACAATATCCAAACACGTTTGGATATCAACGGGTATCGAATTATAATCAAAGGTTAGATTTCGTCAGGCGCGCTCAGATAAGAAAGTTCAAAGCTCTCAGACTAGGCGAGACCAGGAGATATCACTTCCAATGAGTCATTGTCAGAAATTGGGTCAGGTCTTCTACAGCTAAGGCATGTTTTACGACAGAATAACCAGAGTCTTTCTACTGAATTGAGAGCTCGAGACATTATACATGTCGGCTAATATGGGGAAAACTGAAACAAAAAATGAACTTTGACGGCAGAAACACTCAATTGAGCCAAGCGGAATATTTACATGATCCGCTAAGATTTTTAAAAATCTTAGTTAAGCAGATGTTTTCAGTGTATGCCAACTGAAATGCGGAAACTACACAAAGAAGAAGCATGAACTGCCAGCAAAGAGAGAGGAAAAAGTACTTGAAATGCACAGCGCTAGCTGAAGTAGGCATATATATAATATCTGAGACATTAAATTACGTTACTGTGAAGAGGATCAAAATTCAAGTTTTGTAGCTTGAGACTGTCTTCTGCCGTGACTCGTGAGAGAAATTGGAAAAGATCTAGCTGTTTCATTCAGACACTGGCAAATTTATTGAAAGCTACGGGCTTACTTTATGAGATTATTATTCATTGTGGAATGAAAGGAAACAGGTTAGCTGAAAGTTAAGTTCGAGGTAGGCTTCGACTTTCATTCCGATTCAGTGCATATGTGCACGAAGGTGGGATGCTGTCAACAACACTACCAAAAGATCCAAAACGAAAGTTCAGTTACGTAAGTACTGTAAGTAAACTCTTTTTGATTTGAATAAATTTCCTCTCAGTTTGTCTGTTAATGTACTTTTTCTTCTAATTATCGCTTTATTTAACATCTGTGATTTAGACCGGTATGCGTACCTCAGAATAAATTATTTGAAAGGTCAACTGAACTCTTGTGTCGATAAGCGCAAATGTTTTTTTTTGTGAAACAGTCTGTGAATTTGAGAAGCGGCTTAATAGAAGAGCTTTCTCATTAGGAATTACAATTTTTTTTATTGCTATGAAATTTGTTTCATTTCACATTTATTCATACAGTTTTAGCCGGACATTTCCCCGAGTTTTTGATCTATTTTCAATCAAATTCAAAGTCTGAATATGTCATTGTATTGCATTTATACACTTGAATTGCCAGTATTCTGTTGTTCGAATCCTGCGTTATCATAGTCATGTCATAAAAGCGATTAATAGACCAGTCTGTTTTGATGACGTTCTCACTGGCGAATTAAAGCACGACTTGTTACTAAGAGGATTTCAAATGAAAGTGTATTTCATCTTCAATCTCATGTGGCCCGAGTGAAAGCCCAGATGGGCTCTTGTTTTGATTTGAACATGGATGACCTTGATGAAACTAATAGTACCTTACAAGTTGAATGTGAAGCCAACAAAGTGTTATACAGCAGTACTTGGCTGTACTATAACATTTACCGCTCACCCGTCGCTGCTACAAACAGAGAACACTCTCTCCGGGTAATACTAATAACAAGAGCCCATCTGGGCTTCCACTCGGGCCACATGAGATTGAAGATGAAATACACTTTCATTTGAAATCCTCTTAGTAATAATTTAGAAGTCTTTAGGAGTGGCCGGTAGCAAATATAATGTGGTCGGTAAAAAAAACGTGTGTTTGTTTGACTTGTATGGACTGTATGGGAAATAGCGATTAGGGACTCACAAAATACATCTTAAGTCTCAATTCTGCTTCCAAGTCCAAACATGGTTATCAAGCTAAATGAAGTATTCTTCCGTTTTCCCCATATTAACAGATATGTAACAGTATCTTAATCCAGTAGACTCTCTCTAGCTAGGTTATTCTGTCGTAAAACATGCCTTAGCTGTGTAGTTGACCTGACCCAAACTGTCAACAGTTTTACCATTGACAGATTGCCTAATGTTATGCCAGAGAATAGATTTCTGACAATGACTCATTGATCTATATCTCCTTGTCTCATTATGACAACAAGAGGCCAAGTACAACCTCAACAACAAGTCTTTAAAATAACACATGCAATGTTCATTTTAACTTCCTCCCAGTGATTTTGCATTCAGTTTTGAACTGTACCAGTAGCTTTGCATATTTACTGGCAGCTACCACAGCAGTGTTATGCATGTATCAGTGGCTTCCCCCAGGGGTCAGGTACCCTGGGGATTTGTCCAAATGCCCAATCAAACCCCCTGGTATGGGGCACAACAAATAGTAAAAATTCATACAAGGTTGGTCCCCTTGGTTCCTAATCCATGGACCAAAGTGAGCTTCCCACCCTACCCCCCCCCCCCTCACCAATGGGCAACAAACAATTAATTCTGACAAGGTTCCCATGGATCCACCCCTGATGGAAGCTGCTGATACATGCATTATTTACCCATCCATTTACAACAACAATAAAAAAGATTTTTTTAAGGCAGCAGTCACGATTATGTTTTATGTAGTATGTAATCTACTGGATTTAGCCTGTATATTTATAATATATAAAATGTATAAAGTGGCACCAAGGGAACTAGTACTACTACTACTAACAGAAGAGAGAGTCAATGTATTTAGCATGGTATTGCTATAATTGGGGACAAATATATTTACTCTCTATAATTATCTATACAACTATATAATTACTCGGGCTGCCTGTGGCAGCACCGAGTCTTAAAATGCAAGTCGTGATTTTTTTTTTTTTTTGTTGGGTGCCGCAAAATTTCTGCGCACGCGTTAAAGGTCAAATTCACACCAATCAGATTGCACTGTGCTGGTCACGCAACAATCGCCAGGTTAATTTCTTTACATAATTTAATACAGTAAAGCAGGATGGCGGAGAACCCGCGAGCAACTTTTTCTCTAATTTGGAGTCTCATCTCTCAAATGTAAGCCAGTTTAATAATTTATTTAACTTCACTCGTGCGAAAGCCTTCCAACAGGCTCAGGATATTTCAACTGGCGCTATTGTCGGAGCCGAAGGACCGCGTTTTTTACCCAGATGGCCAGTGATTATATATGCCACACGTACGACGACCTGAAGCCAGTGTAGGGGCCAGGATCCGGAAAGCTAAAATTCGAAGAAATAGATATTGGAATCTATAAGCCATCAGCTCGCTGTGCTGCATTTAAAACATCCGAGGAGAACATCTTATTTTGGGTGAAGGCACTTCAAGACTAATATTATGAGTCTCTTAAAAACTGTCAGAGATTTAAATTTACCGTAAGTTGGATCAGAGAGTATGGAGATCAAGTTATTTCGTTCCAGCGAGGATATTGACCTAGCGGAAACGGTACAAGCTGTCGAAGGATTTTACTTATAATCATCCACGTCTACTTAACAACAGGAATAGTTATGTGCCAAGGCATGGGCAAAGATCGAGTTTCCCAGATTACAGATAAAAGTAGAGAACTTAATGAATGAAGAAACAGAGGTCACGCGCGACATGCTTGAGAACATGAACATGTTCAACACGTTATGTTATACTAAGAAAACAAAACAAATTACAGAGCCTGCAAGTTCACAAGTCAATGAAAAACCCCAAGAGCCTGTAGTTTTGGATCAACATATCCTTGAAACTCCAAAAGCAACATACACATGAGTCAAATTCAAACCGGAAGAGACGGAATTCTTTAGATTCTTCACGAGCGTTGTTAGCCCGCAATAAGAACTCTCTCGCTGCTTTAATGACCTTGATTTGTAACATGGATGCTGACCTAACTGATATGCGTAATGAATTCTTACTCTCGTCACATCAAAACACGAATCAAGAAACGAAAGTCAGTCATTTGGAAGACAAATTAGTGCAGCAAGATAATATATACAAGACCGAAATCAAGATGCTGTCATCACGAATATATTATTGACCTAGAAGTTGAAAATGGCGAGTTGAAAGCGGATATAATAAAGGTGAGATCCGACTTTCAAACTTTATATAAAAAAAACAATAATACAAAAAAGAAGACAATGAAAGACCAAGATCTCCAGTATTCCGAGACTACCCAACCTACTGAAGCTTATCAGTTTGTTCAAGAGCCATCTTTCTTACATGACAACCCGATCCCTATTCATCAGAATACATTTTCTGTGCTAAATGACGAGAGTTTACAATCACCTGACCGACAACCCACTACTAAAGAAAGGGACCATGAAGTACGGTAGTACGGTTAATTCTCGGTTTCAAAACAATTAATATATGCCTGCTCAAATGCAGTGTGTTAAACGAATAAGTAGTGTTTAAATTAAAAGGTCAACATACGAGAAAAACAAAACTATTAAATTACATATATACTAGGGGAGCAGAGAATGAAAGTCACCGCGCTACCGGCCACTCCTAAAGAGTGCTAAATTCAGCTAATACTTTTCCCCTTTGGTTATTACTAAGAGGATTTCAAATGAAAGTACATTTCATCTTCAATCACATGTGGCCCGAGTGAAAGCCCTGATGGGCACTTGTTCCACTACACTTGAGGGTGGTCACTACCAGAGATTTGGTTGCATTCTCAGTGTTGGCCTACAATTTAACATTATGATCCAAAAGACACAAAGCTTTTAGAACCATTTGCAGATGTCAGAGCAAAGGCATGCAGTACCAGTTCTCCCAGTTATTTTAAGGTCCTTTATACCTGGATTTGAACTCTGACTACCTCCTGCACAACAGACTGACACTTAACCACTGAGCTTACTGGTTCTGTGATGGGCCAAATTTTGTTCAGATAAAATTAATCGAATTCTATTAAAAATACATCTGAGACATTGAATAAATGTAGTCCATGGAGTTTTAGCATAGTTTTTGTCATAAATAAATGTTATTATTATAGCCAGAGAATAATACTGGTTCACTACTCATGCTCTTGCGATAAGTGATAATGGATATATAATGAACTAGAACTGCCAAATGCTGCACATTTGCCCGGGGGGAGGGGTGTTGTTAATATATTGTAACCAGGACTGATCAGTATTACTTTCATTCTGGATGAGATAGGACGTATTTCTCAGCAAATATTAGCTTTTATGCATTTTGTAAAAGTATAAATCTATTATGCTAGAGAAAATAAGACTGAGTTTGTACCCTTTCTCTTCATATTTATTTATTTACTAGAAGTAATCATAGATTATCAAAGTGCTTTCAACATATTTTTGAAAGAGAAAGGACTGTGGTAACAGTCTGAAAAGCTGAAAATTGCTGCAATGATGAGGACGGTGTACGTATATAATCCTGATCAAAAGTACTTGTTTTTTAACTAATGTGAACATTTTGATGTCTTGACTTATATGTTAATATACAAGGGGATGCATCTGGGTATAAAACTGTAATTATCTTTGTGTAACATCAAATCATTGGATGCGATGCTTATGGGGCTATATAGTCCATGAGCCGAGGCACTTTTTAGTACCACTCGAGGGGGCAAATGCTATCATACATTTTCTGAAAGCTATTAACCTGCAGATCAAGAAAATATATGATAGCCCTGTCATATTTGTAGCTTAAGGGTGTCACGTGACCTTAAAGTCGTGACTTTATGCATAATGAGCTGATATATACCATCAACTCTTTATTTATTCATATCTCTTTTGACGTTTAATGTAATGATGTTGTTATAGTTGCAAACAGTTGGTTTCACTATAGGCTTTATTGCATGTATAAAATCCTATTAATATTCCTCATTGGGGTCACGTGACAATGACGTCATATTCAAAAAGAGCTGAAAATTTAAGGTAAAGCAGAAATAAAATGTTATAAATAACCAATAAATACAAATTTCCAATTGTAAACAGTAAAGCTACATTAAACTAAGTATTATAACTAAACCTGGCCAGTTTTTTTTCTATAAATTATCGCGAATTTACAATATTTATGTAAACCGGAAGTAGTTTTTCATCTTTCGAAACAAATTCCTTAAATTTAAGATATGTTACATTGGTTTCCATATTATGACAGTCTTTATATAAGAGCCATCGAAATGGCAAGTAATGTTTTATTTCTTCTGCAGAGCGTCAGTGACCATCTCGTGGCCAGTCTCATGCAGTATATTTGTATTGTGATGTTAAAAGTGTGCCAAATATCTTATAATTGTTTTAACAAAAAGAGGTTTATATGAAGCGGTTTTGTTTATAGTCATACAAATTATTGATTCAGAACATTTCTATGATAAACTTACAGGTCTTCTATGTCTGTTTATTACGGTCATTTTACAGAGAAGTCAGTGTGTTATGAATGTTGTAATTCTTATTATTTCGGTATTTGATAGGCAACATTTGTGTAATATAGTCCAGTTTTGTTTATAGTTCATACAAATTATTGATTTAGGCAGGAGCCCATTACCAGGAGCGTCCATATATACTATACCCGTGAGTCAGCGTATGACCGGTTTGAGCTATTTTTAGAACATGTTTCCCGGGTAACTGCCTTCTGACTCTGCTGCGATCGTGCATATGCTTGCCATAATTATCGAGATTAAGAATGATCTATTGTTCTTTGAGGGTGATTTTACTAACGCTGCATTGTCCTGACTATGGTTTGATTGGATTCCTAAGGTGTGGGCACGTGAACTCCCGTGAGATCTGTTCTAAATATAGCTCAATCCGGCCATACGCTGACTCACAGACCTAGTATGGGAGATGGACGCTCCTGGTAATGGGCTCCTGATTTAGGACACTACTGTGATAAACTTGATGGTCTTTTAAGTCTGTTTTTTTCTAAATGAACCTGAAAAAAAATGTGTAATCAGAATAGGTCTCTTGATTTCAGAGAAGCGAAAACAAAGGAGGGAGGAGGTGCACAATAATATTACAAAGCGCTTCCGAACAGATACAAGCACGGCAGAATGCATAATACATTGCACAACGACCTTGACAGTCAGAGCTTGTCTACATTAAAAGACACTGAATCATGGCGAACATTGGTGAAGGCAGCACAAATTAGAGATCTTAAACCGCTTCTTGACATCGCAGCTGCTACAGGTGAATCCGAAATCCCAAGAATTAAATATCATCGTAAGTGTCGCAGCATTTTTACCATGAAAAAGTCCTTAGATTGAGACAAGCACTTCATGGCCCCCAAAGCCATCAGAGCTGCAAGAAAGTGCTGTCGATATCCCCGATTGTCTAAGAATGTTCTTTTTTAATACGTACACTCCCTGACTGCATGGTAACCTAGACATGCAGCAAGACGCATCTTCTAGGGTTAAACGTCTCATCAATTCCTTTGGCGAAGACTGTGTGTATGGGGTAAGCTGTAGGAAGCAGAAACCCCCAAAGCATATCTTACTGCCTTATGCAATTAAGACTCTAACCAACGTAGAGCTGATACAAATTATAAATCGCTGCAGCCATGGGCTTTCCTACTCGCAGATCGAAGAGATTGACACAGCCTTGTGCTTACACAAGATGGCTAGATCATCAGATGGGAGTGTTCCACTTCCAGAACATATCCAGCCATTTGTCCGTACAACAGTGGCTTGGGGTAATATCGACAGGTTAGAGGAGACGCTTTCCGGTACGTGGTGGCACCTCTCACAAGGTAAACGGAATTGCTGTACAGGCAAAAGTGTTTAGTCCACAACTCCCACCCGATCTTGTTGTCGTGAAAGAAAGAAAAAGAAGTGTAGAGCTGCCTCCATCATTGCTCCCAGTATATAATGCTGATGCCCGTGTTCAACTGTTTATGAGGTACTGCTGCAGTCGGTCAAGATAAAAGATGCATTAGCTCTAAAACGTATCCTTGTTTTTGACCTGGCACTTCATGCAAAAGCTGCAGAAGTCATCTGGAAGAGAAGTGATCAGTTTCGGGACATTGTTCCCAGGATGGGTGTGTTCCATACAATATGCACATTGCTCTCCATCATTGGAAAGCGCTTCCAAGATGCTGGATTTAGAAACCTTTGTATAGAATCTGGAGTAATTGCTGAAGGTTTCCGAAGTCCTAGACGGCCGTCTGTCCGATTTCATAAGCTGATGTACGAAGTACTTCTCCACCTTGCGTGGAAAGGCTTCCAATCGTGGTTGCAAGTTTGCCATGGAGACAAGGTACAACTGGTAGAAGGTGTTGTTAACGATTTAGAGGGCCTTCGCAACAGCGTTTGTAAGAAGGAATTGGAAGAAGTGTTGGAGGGCTATTTGACGTCTACCTAGATTACCTTCGTTGTGAGAATGGGAACCTTTTAACCTTCTGGATGTCGTACATCGACATGGAGGGCTTCTGAGAGGTTCCAGAGCGGGAGATTGGAATTTACATTTGTCATGTATCAGAGCAATGATACCCTGGTGCTTTGCATATGATAATCTGAACTACGCAAGATACTTGTCAGCCTACATCGAGGAGATGTCGTACCACGACCAAGAACATCCTGATGTTTATGAGTATGTTATGTCTGGAATTTTTCGGTTGCCGTTGGTGCAGAAAACCCATTCGGAAGAATTCCAGTTGATCAGGCATGTGAAGAAACTGTCAATAAAGACACTCAAAGACCAGGAGGGGCAAAGGGATTCAGTTTGAAGCCGGGAGCAGTCAGCAGATATTACATGGTTGCTGAGTACAGGAGCATATTTCTTAGAAAACTCATGAGAGACATGTTGGATTTGAAGTCCCACTTTAGCCATGCAGATCTAGAACGTACGAGAATACGTAGCTAAGGATGAAGCAGATGTGAAGTCACTGTTGGAAATGTTAGAGAGTAATTGGATCGACCCATTTTGCAGTGAACAACAAGACCTTGTTTGTCTCTCCACAGGGAAGATTGCTCCATCTCACGTTGAGGCAGATTTGCTTCATGCCAGAGATACCAGAGAAGGAGCCTACAGAGAATTTAGCGACCAGAGACTTGAAAGCTGTCCACCCGAACATAACTTCCACGATAAGATGACAAAATAGAAGTTAAAAACGTTCAGCTAGCTTGACAAGAAGATGTAAGTTCGCAAAGAAAGTGGTAAAGACATCATCTTGAAAGCAGATCGCATCTTATTTGGACAAATGATCGTGATAGCTGAGAGCAGAAGCGTCAAGACGAGGGATGTTTTAGCCCATCCTCTTGGACCACTGCCATGGTCACTGGCAACGTCAGACGGTTCGTTAAGAAAAACTATTAAGGCTGCACTCGCTAAAGAACTCCAGAAGAATGTTCCTACAGCTGAAATAATCCCTGGACCATGTGCATGCATCATCGATGGTATGAGTGGTGTTCAAAGCCTCAAGGGTGATCAGAAGACATTTTCAGAAGTTGCAGATGATCTTCTCTGCATGGTCCTTCATGAATGTCCCGACAGTGAGCGGATTGATATCGTCTTTGATGTTTACAGGCTACGACTGTTTCTGGGACGCAATTCAGAAATATTACTTCTGGACACAAAGTACAGCAGTGGAGAAAGTTCATAGGCGATCCAAGCAACAGAGTGGAAGCAAGACAAATACAGAGCAAAGCTACAAGGAAAAGTCTTGTTTGTCACACGTGAGGAAGATTGTTCGGTAAGATAACCACAGACAAGGTAGAGAAAGCAGACGACCTGAAGTCGACACAGGAGGAAACAGACACACGTCGCTTCTATTCCATGCAGATCACGCTGCTACAACAGGTTACAAGTCAATCGTCGTTGCATCAGAGGATACATATGTCTTTGTACTTTGCCTTGCCTTCAACAGCACTATCCCTTGTTCTATGTATCAGAAATGCGGTACACAAACACGAACAAGGTACGTCGACATCGAAAAGGTTGCACAGGCACCTGGGGAGTCATTTTGCAAATCTCTCCCAGGTTTGCATGCTTTCACTGTTTGTGATACCGTTAGCGCTTGTCCCGGACGTGGTAAAGTTGGTGCAATTAAGAATCTCGAGTGCAACCCAGTCATCACAAGAAACTCTCTGAGGAGCTTTTCTGTCATTTACACAAATTTACCTGTCTGATGTACAGTTCCAACCCTGACACTGAGGATGTCAACGAGCTGAGGTACAGGCTGTTTTGTGCCAGGAAAGGTGACCTTGACTCGAATCAAATTCCTCCTTGTGCTGACTGTCTGCATAAGCACTGTCAACGCTCCAACTACCAGGCAAGAATATGGCGACAAAGTCTTGTCGGATGCCCTGACGTTCCATCACCAGTTGGATCAGGCTGGTGTCGGATGGTGCTGATGATGCCAAAGTCTTGCACTAGACTGGATGGATGTTGACCCAGCTCCAAAAGCTGTATTGCAGCTATTGTCCTGCAGATGTGTGCACTCATGCAAGCTGCCTGGTTGTTCGTGTCTAATGAATGGACTGAAGTGCACTGACATGTGCAAACTTAAGGATTGTCAGAACTGCTCAAACGAGGACAGTGATAATCTGAAAGTCATAGATGACGATTATGAAGATAAGGAGTGATTTCACAATATAATGTTACATATGATAATTGATATACATGTATTTCCCAGTAGGTTTCTAGCTACGATAGGCAGAGAGCAGATATAATAATGCCAACCTTCGGTATAGCATCGATTTAACGTTCGATATAGCACCCAAAAGAAATAAATTGACTCCTGACTTAACTTAATGAATGGCTCTTAAAGAAATACAACGACTGCAATAGCATTGACACCGTTGTTGCATGTCGTACATTGAAGAAATTTGCTTGGAAAGATGAAAAACTCTGAAATATCCAAATTTTCTGATTTACCACAGGGTACCCAAAACTACTTCTGTTTACAAAAATATCGTAACATTCGTGATAATATAACAAATTCAAAGAAAAAACAGGTCAAGTTTCGTTATAAGACTTAGTTTAATGTAGCTTTACTGTTTACAATTGGAATTTGGTATTTATTGGTTAATTATAATATCTTATTTCCCCTTTATCTTTAATTTGTACCTCTTTTTGAAACTGACGTCATTGTCACGTGACCCCAATGAGGAATATTAATACAATGTTATACATGCAATAAAGCTTTAAAGTCACGTGACACCCTTAAGCTACAAATATGACAGGGCTATCATATATTTTCTTGATCTTCAGGTCAATAGCTTTCAGAAAATGTATGATAGCATTTGCCCCCTCGAGTGGTACTAATTTGCCATTTTTGGGCACTCGGCTCATGGACTAATATGTATACGCAGATTAGATGGCAGATTGTTTCGAAGGATTGCACATGCTTGATAACTAATTAAAGTGAATGACAGGAGAAGTCGATTTAAACTAATTGCGTTTTCTTAGTCTAGCACAAGTCAAAACATGTCTCGAAACGGGATACCCGGGGCACATATGGGGTCACAACTGACTAGATGATTTAACTAGATTTTTACAAGCAGTCTCTTACCCAGCTGTCTATATGCAAAATTGATGGTTAATAACAAAACTAAGGATGACTCACGGACATTTCTAGCAAAATCGTAAGGTTGTTTTCTCAACTGACGTTTGCTAGGTTTTATAACTTCTCATTTGCGGCAGGATGTTGGGCAGAGTACAACCTTCGCTTCGTTAAACGGCCTTCTGGCTTCCCCTACGTGTTTTGGAGTTGGATAAAATCCCTGAATGGTGACGGTGCTCACAAATTTGCCTACGCAATCAGGCCGACTGAAAGAACTTTTCTTGCTTGTCTCGCACCTTATTTAAAGAAGAAATACACGAAGGAGCACCAGGTTTTAGAGAGAATCAGGACCTAAAAAGCACAGTACATCGAGGCAAATGGGAATGAAATGCAAGCGGGAGTTTGAACTAATTACCAAAGCGCCTTTGACACAACTACAAATCAAGTCCTGGTTTACTTACTGGATTTATGGATTCTAAATAAACTTTTGAGACGAAAAAAACCCATGTACGATTTCGGTTCAGATAACGGAAATATAAAATCCCTATGAAAGTCCAGCAAACTCTTTAACAAAGCGCTACGGCTACCTAAACTTGACATGTAAAGCATTCAAACCCCCCCCTAAGAGGTACTAAAATGGGCGTGGCTCAAGCTTATTTTGACCCCTAAAAGGCACCGATAAAAACATGCCAACATTTTAAACTTTCGATGCCTTTTATTGCTATTACTTGATGTTGTATCATCAAGCACATTCTTCCTTGTTGTTATCAAAAGCGCTGTCATTCTCTAGCATTCGGTGTCACCCGCCCCCTAAAAGGTACCGCTTTACATAGAAATGCCTGTCTTTGATGGTGGATACCCTAAGTGGTACCAAACTCCTAATTTTGACCCCTAAAAGGTACGACGAGCATCCATGTACCCCTCACATAAGGGAGTCACCCCCCCGGGTTCAAAACTAGAATGCAACATGTACTAGAAAGAAAACAATATGGCAAACCAGTCATGTAAGTATTACTCTCTAAGTATATATATATTGTATCTTCCGTATCTTCCTGAAGCCACAACCAAGCTGGTATGTAATCAACGCGCGCTTCGGAGTGGATCAGCTGTGCCAAACCTTGCTCCTGCATCTCCTTTACTTTCTACCAATTCCGAAGCCACTCGGTAAACCTAAACTGGATTACAGCTGGTGTAACTGTGTATAGCTCACTTCTACGAAGGAATCTTGGACCCGCGGATTAGGGTTGTACTAACAGTTTGATATTTATATATCACTCCTGGACAGTTTCTGAACATTTTTTAAAAGTCGCGCTCATTGAAACAGTTGCAGTATTTGCACACGCCAGAGAGAAGACACGCCACTTAACGGACAACCAACTCCAACGGCCTAAGCGCGCACTCGGTAGTTTGTGCGCGCTCTCGAGAGTACCAAGTATGGCGATTGGACAACTCTTCCTCTTCTCAGCTGGTTTTCTTTGTCTCCTCGTATCCCTTAGTAACAACGACGCTACGTCACCAAAAGTGGAGACAACCATAAACTCTGATCTAATTAACTTCCGGAATAATGCCAAATTTACTACTTTCAAAATTATGAGAGCTGTGCGTCTAAAGAGTGTCCATGTTAGGATTCTAAGTGCTGGTAAATATCGCATTCGTCGGACGCTTTCTACGTGGGGAAAACATGGATACACTTGCATCTCACCGCCTGACATCACTCCTCCACTCACATTATCTATCTTTATGGATATTGAACTAAATCCTGGACCAGACGACTGCATAACTAACCAAAGTAATCGCGACATCACTACACCTAAGGCAGCAGTATCTGGGCAAACTAAATCTTGCCTTCGTTGTCTGAGTTGGAATGCTCGCAGCTTGGTCAGTTTACATAAATTACCTGGAGACTGGTTATCAAACCTCTTAAGTCTTCAAGACTTTGCATACACGGAGTCCTTTGACGTAGTTCTCCTTACAGAGACGTGGTTATCAGATAAATACTATGATAAAGAAATTTTTCCACAAGACTATACTTTATTTAGAACTGAAAGAACATTTAAAACCGGCGGCGGGGTATTGATTGCTACAAAAAATACTTCATTCATTAGTACTAAAGAAGTGCCTATTGTTCAAGCGGGACTCGAAATTGTTTCCGTTGAATGCACTACAAGTCAAGATTATAAAATCCTCTTCGTCAGCTGCTATAGGCCTCCCAATTCCACTTATGAATGGCTGTCTTCATTCAATAACTTTTTGGATAACTGCTGTAGACAATACGACAAAATCATCATCACTGGCGACTTCAACTTCCCTAAAATCACATGGTCTGAGAGTGCGGTAACCCCTTCGGGTGAATCTGATAGTTTCTTCTATAACAGCTTGTGTGACCATTTCCTATATCAGACTATCATTTCACCCACAAGAGGAAACAACATTCTCGACCTTGTCATCACCAACCTGCCGGACCAGGTTAACAATATTGAGGTAGTCGACCTTCAAGAACTAAACTTGTTCTCTGACCACAGAGGCATTCTGTTTGACTTTACAACACGGCTCAAAGAAAGTCATAAAATTAAGAGAACTGTCTTCGACTATAGGCGAGGAGACTTTGAGGGAATGAATCGTGCTATCGAGTCGCTTGATCTTGACTGGATGATTTCAGATTCTCCATCTGATATCAACGATGATTGGAATTCATGGAGAGATAGCTTCCTTGCCGCAGCCAATGATTTTATCCCTATCAAGACCATAAAGGGGCGTCATACCTTACCCTGGTTAAAAAGCAGTATTTTACATCTACTTAAGCAGAAAGAAACCCTGCGTCGGAAGCTTCAGGATATCAATTCTGATGCTTTACGCGAAAAGTACAGACATCTGCGTTCATGTGCAAAGAAACTAATAAAAGCCAGCAGGGACCAATTTTTTGGTTCATTGAGCTCTACCCTGCAATCAAATCCTAAGCGTTTCTGGTCGTTCTTCAAGACATCAACGAAGTCTAGTAGCGTCCCTCAAGAAGTCACGATAGCTTTCACCAACGCAGATTCAGTTCGTGTCGGTGCCAGTACTCCCAAAAATGTAGCCTGTCTTTTCAATCGCTATTTCAACTCCGTGTATTCCAAAACTACCAATGACGAATGGACGCCTGACTCATCTATAACTAATGTGACTGTCTCGGAGATAATCTTACTACCCAGTGAAGTATCTAAAGTGTTGAAGTCTCTAAATCCAAACAAAGCTATGGGACCTGATAACATATCTGCCCGCCTACTAAAGGAATGCGCGTCAAATATTTCATACTCCCTCACTCACCTGTTTAACAAGTCACTCAAGCTTGGACCTCTCCCTACTGAATGGAAACTTGCCAACATCACCCCTCTCCACAAGAAAGGAAATAAGAGTTATGTAGAAAACTACAGACCCATTTCCTTGATGTGCATAGTCGCTAAAGTACTGGAACGTTGTATTTACAATCGTCTGATAGACCACCTTCAAAATATGATCTCTGAAGCTCAGTACGGCTTCCTTAAAGGCAAATCCTGTACCGCTCAGCTACTGACAGTCCTCCATCGCATTGGTCAAAACCTGGACTTGGGCAAACAAACCGTCGTCCTTTACTTCGACATCTCTAAAGCCTTTGACACAGTTGACCACAAACTACTCTTGCGCAAACTTAGCCGATTTGGTATCACAGGTGGAGTGCTAGACTGGTTCAAGAACTACCTCTCTGGCCGCCAGCAGCGTGTAACAGTTCATGGCGCCATGTCGAACACGCTTCCAGTCACTTCCGGTGTTCCTCAAGGGTCTATTCTGGGACCCCTTTTGTTCTTGATCTATGTCAACGACCTCCCATTATCGATCATCTCGTCCTCCGTCGAGGTGACAATGTTTGCTGACGACACCAAATGCTTCTCGATAGTGGAATCTACAGCAGACATCTCCATTCTTCAGGGTGAGGTATTTAATTTGGCGACCTGGGCACGCTCTTGGCGGCTGAAGTTCAATGCGAAGAAATGTAAAGTTTTAACCATCACCAGGAAACGCAGTCCCCTATTGGCTAACTATACCATTGATGGTCAAGTTTTGGACCACGTTCCTAGCGAAAAAGACCTAGGCGTGACCGTTAGTACCGACCTTACATGGTCCATTCACATTCGTCAACAGATCACCAAGGCGAACCAGTTGCTTGGCCTACTCAGACGCTCTGCCGTCAAAGTCCGAAGTACTAGCGCCCGTCGATGTCTGTACTTGTCCCTGGTTAGGTCGAACCTTGCCTATGCCTCACAAGTATGGAGCCCACAAACTGTCGATCTGACGCAGGATATAGAAAGAACACAAAGGAGGGCTACTAAGTTTATTCTCCTGTTGCCCTTCCAAACAGACATCTCCTACAAATCTAGACTGTTAACTCTAAAGCTTTTACCTTTATGTTACTGGTATGAATACCTTGACCTCATCTTCTTGTATAAGGCAAAACACGGTTTAGTAACCTTAGCTCCAGATGTTTTGCCAAAGCTTGTAAACAGGGTGAATTTAAGCATCTCTCTACGTTCGATGGATAACTCACTTAATCTTATTACTTATCAGATTCCTGATGTCAAGACCCTGTGTTACCAAAATAGTTATTTTATAAGAGCTTCCCGAACTTGGAATACACTTCCACGCGAACTGCGTAAATCAGATATCTCTTTACCTAAGTTTAGATCATTACTATTTAAATATTACGTGTCTGCCATCACTTCTGTATTTGACATCGAGAACCCTAAGTCTTGGAAGTCTGTATGTCTGAAATGTCACCAGGCAAGACAGTTAACCGCACCTCTCAAATGCTGCTTTTAGGTTGAAATAAGTATTGTAATTAGATCATTCATTGTAATTATATTTTTCATAGGAAACCAACGTAATTGGCTAACGCTGTGTTGGTTCTCCTGGCCTCTATGTTCTGTTTGTTGTATATTTTACTTTATTCTATTTTGTATCTTCTATTATGGCCGAAGTAAGTAAATAAATAAATAAATAACAAGCATTTAGACATATATAAGGCTGCATGTACTTCAATTCACATCTTTAGATGAATAAGACCTTTGACAAACATAATTGTGAATGGAGAGCGGTGAAAGTCCTATACAGTGTCCGGTATAGTGAAAACGGTTTGTAGTTGAGCATTTAGCATGCAAGCACTAGCAAAAGAGTTGTTTACATTTATGTATTGTTAGATGTTTGTCTCCTCTGTTTGTTATTAAACACATTGGCATCGCTAAATTATGCAACTACAGTCACTCAATCGCTGTATTTACTTTTTCATTGTCGGCGTTCCCACAGAAACTGAATCCAAAAAATTGTTTAGTCCCTGCAGTCTCATTTACGGCAAGGCAGGTTGTTTACCTGATCGTTGTTCCATAAAGGTCAACAGCTTGGTTAGCTAAGAATGGGGGCACTTTTGTTCATGACGTGATGTAATCTTTTATAGTTTTTGGTTCACCGATTTGTCATGAAAAGCCGAATATAGCAGTCCAAATTGCGCTCGAATATCGAATACCGTAAAACATAAATGGATACCCTCAGAAATGTTTGGTTGTAAAAAAATCATTAGCTGACTGTGTGCGTACTACTGAATTGGCCACTTTAGAAACGAAAAAAGGACTGGGTCGAGTTTGTAATATCAATTTAATTATAATTTAATCAAAAAATGCGTTCCTCCAATCCATACAAACGTCTCTTACTTTTGCGATTTTTAAAAGCCCACCACAGGGTAAATATCGAACGAAACGTCACCAAACTCATCAAACTTACCAATTTAGGTGTGCTCTTTCTTGTGATGGAGTTCATTTTTTGACTAAATTATAATGAAATTGACATTACAAACTCGACCCAGTCCTTTTGTCGTTTCTAAAGTGGCCAATAGCGATATGACTGTGCGTGGGTACTTCTGCAAACAAATATTTTGTTCACCACAATTCACCCTTCTCACACAGCGGCCATGTTGGATAGAAACAATAGATTTTGGATGGCTAGCCTCGCACTGAGCAGATTCAGAACGAGTTTAGCCCGCAAAAACAAAGGTTTTTATTTTCCTGGGACTCAACATGGCCGCCGCGTGAGAAGGGTGAGTCCGACTGATTTAGTAGCAGCTAATCAAAACATTCCTCGCGTGCAACGAATCATGGGCGCACACGGGGTAACACAGGTAACCCGAAACAACTAAGATGATAAGATAATTTGTATTATTTATTATTATTAATTATTTTTGTAACACCACGTGAGGACGTAACTGCCTCTGCCAAATGGAAGCCACTGAACCATTACTATAACCTAAGACTTGCCTGTTTTGTACATAAATGTTTCCACAACCTAGCTCCTCCTGTACTATGTAGTGCCTTTCCTAAGAGAATACTTGCATACTCCTTGCGTAACACTCACTGTATCAGTCTACCCACACCGAAAACCAACTACCTGAAATCGTCAATAACGTACAGAGGTACGAGGCTTTGAAACAGTCTCGGTAACGACCTAAGGTCAACTACATCACTTAATAGTTTTAAAATTAATCTTAAAAGAAACACTGAACTACTGTAAATTAATTAGTTTTACTATTACTATTATTATTATTATTATTAGGGTAGAATAGCGTAGTTATAAGCACGACCACATCAGCAACGCTGTAAATTTATCGTGGGTAAATAAATATTATTATTATTATTATTATTATTAATTAAATTATGAATCGCTAGTGCACCCGTGTTCTGACTCGTGTGGAGTTTAAATCAGTTCGTCAGCATTTGTATCCTAGTATTTCTGTGTTATCCAAGAGTATCCTGGCACTTAACCTCGATAGTGTTTATTCATGTTCTACTTGTGTTCACTTGTATTCACTCGTGTTGTACTTGGGTTCACTCGTGTTCTAACTCGTGTAGAGTTTTAGATCAGATCGACTGTCTGTGCGTACTTTCGCATCTGATTCTGCGTTAGTAATGTGACAAACACGCACTGAGGTGTATGAGAGCATCTGCGTTGCAAAAGATACGACGGAGTTCAAGCTGCGTGCAGCATCTAGTTATTTGTGTCCTATCGTCTACAGAAGTTGATCAATGTTCAACTTTACTGCTAGCTATGTGGGTCGGAGACGCGTTGATCGAGCGATAAAGCAGGAGGTATGCGCATTAAACGTTATAGATTTATTTAACACTGTTTACATCACATAATATCATCACCGAATAATTACCACTATGGGAATGTGAAATTAGCAACGCGTCGCTATCAGATCTTTTTAACTACTTTCTTATCTTATGGTTCTTGTAAACGAACTGTTATTGACCAAAAAATACATGAACAACGTAATATATTCGATATGAGCTGTCTGAACAGATCTAATGCACAATTAAAAACGTAAGCGAAATACAATCTCAGGTTAAGTGTATCCAAACACGTTTAGATATAAAAGGTATCCAAATATAATCTCAGGTTAGATTTCGTCAGGCGCGCTCAGATATCAAAGGTCAAAGCTCTTAGACAAGACGAGACAAGGAGATATCGATTGTGCTGATCTGAGGCATTGTCAGAAATCTATTCCATCGAGGGCGGGCCGTAAATTATGCAATACTACGGCCTGTCAATGAGTAAAACTGTTGATAGTTTGGGTCAGGTCTTATTAAAGTCCAACCACACAGCTAAGGCATGTTTACGACAGAATAACCTAGCTAGAGAGTCTTTCTACTGGATTGAGAGGCATTATACATGTCCGTTAATATGGGGAAAGCTTTGACGGCAGAAACCCTCATTGAGCTTTTAAATGAAGTAAATACCTGCAAGCGGAAAATTTACAGTCAAAACAAGAGAAATCCTAACGGAAAGATTTTTGAAAATGTTAGTTAAGTAGATGTTTTCAATGTATACCAAATGCTGTGCTCGTTTTCACGTTGAAGAAATTAACTAAAGGGGACCTCGTTAAAGAAGTATATTGACTCGTAATAATTAATTACATTGTGTTGTTAATACTACTGAATTGAACCGAACTGCGCCGAACAAACAGGAACTTTAGCTTTATATAGTACTGCATCAGCTAAGTTTTCCCTTATCCGAGTCCGAGATGTAGTTTTAGACTTGTCAACTAACTATATCATATATTTAGTTTAGTTTAGGTGCTCTAGTGGAAATTGTGAGCGAATTAATTTCGAAGACAAATTACAAACTGACATACGATAAACTGTACTTAAGGTTAACATAGCGAGAAAACAGAGAAAATTAGTTAGGTTAACAGTTAAAGGCCCAGTACGGACCTTGGTGCTTTGCGCGCCTCTGTTTTTGTTTTGATTTTCATGAAACCGAGGCTTCTATTGTTTTCGCCTCGCGTGCGAATTCTCTCTGTGCCGAAGTAGAACATCGTCAATTGTCATTTGTTTGCATGTTAGCAAAACACGGAAACTGGTATAAATCAACTCTTCGTTATCAAACGTGTGGTGTTGGTAGAAGATTAACAACGTAGTTAGAGTGCTTACGGCTCCATAATTTTGTTGCAGGCGAAGTAAACATTTGTGAGAATCAGGCCGGAGAAAACTAAATTTTAATTTACTCATTCTCTTGATTCGTAATGGTCGCTGTGCGTGTTTACCTTTTCCTTTTACTACCCAAGAACCATGATAACAAAGCCAAGTGCAGTACCAAAGTCAATGTGCCACGAATGGAGGAAGGGGTACTTGCATGTATTTAAAGTTAACGCGAGAACAAGGCCAAATGTATCAAAACCTTTGGGCTTTATATGACAGAAGCAAAACTAAAAAATAAGGTAAGCTAAAATAAGGCAACTAGTTTTAGCACAATCTGTCCATTTTTACGTTGTTCCTAATAGAAAATTCGTTTATGGGGAATTGGCGGTTCGAACATGACGTACAAGTTGTCCAGAATCGCATAAAGTGCTCAGGTTGTTGTTGTTGGGACAATGAGCACATATTTTCTCTATCGTTCATTACATCATTATTCCAGTACAGTTTACCCAAGAGGATTGCTGCAATATAATTTGTTTCCATTAGCTGCATGGCAAAAGAAATACATCCTTTGAATGTTTGTTTTTTATAGCAAATTATGAGTGCAAGCTGTTCGTTATATAGGAAATGGCTAGGGGGATATTTATCTTGCACAAATTGTCATTTGTAGTCACTCGGAGTATGCAGAATTGTTTTTAATTTGCATGCACTTCCTCTTTTCAGCATTTTTCCCTTTCCCACAGGACTTTTTAATAGCCACCCCCTTCCCCTACAATGTAAAAAGGTGCACAATTGGACAGTGGTAGTTTAATTAAATTGAACACTTTACCTCCCAGTGTCATATTTTAGGTTGCTTTCCTTTTTTTGTACCTTTGATAAGAAATATTCTTCTATTTGTTTCAGGAAAAGGGTGTACATTGTTTTCTTCAAGCGGTTAAGTGTGGGAAGAGGAAGTATGGACTTTGCCAAGAAATGGGCAATAAATAATTACCACTGTGGTATATTTGCAGATAAATGGGAATTGTCTGCTTTAGAGAGGGTGACATTCATCACCTCCTTCACATTTTCAAAGATTATTTTGTGTAGATCGGGAAATTTTTGAGGTTGATCTGCATCAAAATCCAATTCCACAACTCTGTGTGTTTGAAAGATAAAATTATGATACCCCAATGACAGCACAGTACATGTAGCTATATGGGTTTCTGGACAAATCAAGACTAAGAAATTAGTTATCAATATCATCTATATTGTTGTTTCCACTTTTAGTTTTACTAAACCTGCATTTGTTCGCAGATTCTATGAGTGTCTACATGAATGCAAATACAAATAATACAAAGTGACTACCAACTTTGTATTGAATATTTTTTAGCTTGTTACAGACACACAAAGATTATTAAAGTCCCCTGTTAATTGCATACTGATCCTGAAATGTTAGTAACTTGATTTTTCAGTATACACACAAGCCCTTAGGGACCGTACATTATTTAGCAGTTGGGGGGGGGGGGGGTGGGGGGAGTGGAATATTCATGGCATACCACAAGAAAACATCGCATAACTATTTTATCCCATGCCAAACTAAATAACAAAACACACCTCACTTGGCACATGTGCTGCATCACCATGTCTTGGTGGCAAAACTGGAATCTGTTCAGAGTGCGTATACAGCACATGGCAGTGGGAAAAAAATGATACAACCTGTGGGATACTGCCAAATATGCAACAGATTTCCAGAGGTCAGGTACTGGGCCTTTAAGGTTAACAGAGAAAATTAGTTTTCAAGTTCGATTCTCCGCTAATAAATATAGATTGTGTGGCGGCTTAATTCAGTACAAATTTTCCCATATCGACCTCCAGCACAAAGCAAACAATGGTTCACAATAGCTAGGAACCGTTAGTCCAGCTTTTCAATGTCGGTGACTGACGTCACAAAATTCAAGGCTGTGAGGAAGGTTTCATATTTTCTCTTCATATCCGCGTAACATAAAAAAATTAAATAGCACGCACAATTTATTTATTTGGCATCGTTTGTTTTAGGCAATCACAAACTTGCCACTGAAATACTCTTGCTGAATGTATTTGCATAATTTACATTGTAAACTTTTCAAGACGGACCAAAGGCTTTGGATTGCTGTTCCAAAATGCATTTAAATTTGCTTTGGAAAAGTCTGGTTTCGAATAATTCAAGGATTCACACAAAGAACTAGTAAGAGAGTTAGTTTTGGGCGAAAACACTTTGTCAGTAAACGTACCAGCTCTGAAAAGTCACTTAGGAAACTGTCACTTGTACCTGGAAAGATCAAAGGTCGCGAAGCCCATAATATCCAGTCATTTCTCATTTAACTTTGCAAATGCCAGGCCAGGTAGCCCGGCTATTCTTACTTAAAAGAAAATTAGTGGTGCCTTTATCGGAGAAGAAAAGACGACCGACTCCATATTAGAAGAGTTAGAAGAGGGGAAATCACGTATGACGCAGGCCACGTTTACTTACGCGTTTAACTCTGCGATCACAATTCACTTGAAAATAATCGCTGCATCAAGCGAGTTTTTACAATATTGCTCAAGTCCTATGTACTAAGTCTACATTTGTTTTATGTCTCCAAGACATACTCTACACTGAGCCGGAATACTCGACTCTAGTTAAGAATAGTTCCGAAATAATATATGATCTTTATCCCCGTAAATTTCGGCTTTCAATTTCTTTCAGTGAGTGTCTTGATCGACACTAATATTAAAGAGTAACAAATAAAGTTGCCTGGTTTCTCAATGATTTTAAATGGCGTTTGTTCTTGAGAATTCATTTCACACTTAAGTTTTAGTTAAAAAAATTCCAATGTATTTTGAAAGTTTACACAGAATCGAACCTACGCTACAGGTGAAAGGGTAAACAAGCTTTTGCTTGTCAAAACACACATATTGAATAATACTGAAATTTAATCAGATGATGTCACAGATACGGTGTGTTACCGCGTGCCCAGCCGTTAGTGGTGGAGGCTTTGGAGAAACGACACCCCAAGGGCTGAAACAGAGCCTATTGTTGGCACTGCTGCAATGGAAATTCAGGTTGTTCAAAGCGGGACAAATTCTGGCGAGTTTCAATTCAGTGCCCGGATATCGAATTTATCGTGATGTGCCATTAACTATCCAAATTTACTCATCTCATTATCTTTCCACGGAAACAAAATTACTTGAAAATACAAGAGTGCTTGTAGTCATAAGCGTATTAAAGGAAGCAAATGTAAGCGGGAACGACATGTAATTTATATTGTCTGTTGTATAATGTTTTCAGAGCTATTTCGTAATTTCCTTATTTCCGTTCATTACGTAATTACCATTTAATCCACTATAGCTGAAAGAACGTTTCATGTGGTTGGTATGTGGTTTTTGGTAGAGTTTATTTTCGGAACTTATTTTTGGAATTGATAGTTATATAGACTCCTGGAGGTAACTTAGGGTTAAATCATGAACGGCCTTATACACAGTTATAGCCTTTTGTTTAGCTCTTTTAATAGATAGCTTCTTCCAACCATGCATATCAAGCCCACATTTTGAACTAGTATCAAAGCTTGATTTCGTTACTACTCTGGCCGTGCGGTTTTGCAGTTTCTAAAGTGTTTCGGATAGCTGTAGATCTATGCCATTCCAAACCGAGCTACAATATTGAACGCGAGGCTCTATTAAGGCTTTTTATATCTTTTCTGCAGTGCCTCTATCAATAAATGGCTTAATTCGTTTTAGGGCACCAATGCCAGAGGAGATTGTTCTAGATATTTCATTGATATGCTTAGTCCAGGTAATGTATGGTCTATGTATGAGCCAATAAATTTTGTGTGGTCTACCCTATTGCTTTACTTTTCTTCGATATGTATTTTTATTGGAGATTCATTTTGTGTTTGCAGTTTTTGACGAGAGCCAACGATCATGAATTCAGTGTTGGTAACATTAAGGCTAAGTATGAGGTAACATGTACGTATATTTAGGAGAGGTATCCTAAAAGAAATACTGATCTGTGTATGTTTACGTTCACTTCGTGAGCTACCCCACATCATACGCCATAGTTAAACATATATATGCGATGACGCCCTGTTTCCGCCCCGCGGTACTTGTGGTATGTTAAAATGGATTTTTCTTCAGGAAGCGCAACATACAGAACATAACGATGATACATTGTTATCCAGTGTTTTAAGATTTTAAACAAATTTGGTCAATTTTAGCGTTCAGTTCTCCTTTGAACTAAAACAGCTAAAACAAAGACATTTGTTTTCCATTTTGACGAATTGCCCGCCATTATTTTATTATTAAAAACCGGCTATGTCACTACTTGATAACCGTTGACGAGGGTCGCAACATCGAGTCAACTCAGTTCATTGTCAGAAATCTATTCCATTGTGGGCGGGGCATTAGATTATGCAATACCGCCTATCATGCTGACCTCTGGCGCTCTTCTTCTCTTGTTACAGGGTTTCTGCCGTCAAATTGAACTTCTTCAGCTTTCCCTATATTAACAGACATGTATAAGGGCTCTCAGTCCAGCAGAAAGACTCTGCAGCTAGGGTATTATGTCATAAAACATGCCTTAGCTGTGTGTTCGGAGTTAAGCCATGGTAGACTCGAAGTACTCAGATTTCTCAGTAGCTGCGGCCCATTTCATTACGTATTTCGGCAACAATTTCATAATTCACTACGCAATTTACGCAAATAAGCCAGAAGTGTTGTCATTATGGAATAAACAAGCTAGAAATCCCTTCGTAAATCATCATTTTAGCGAGAACCGTGACTTCTTAGAGGTCAACAAACATGTTAGTTTTAGCATAATTTATTCAATGAATTCGCGCGTATTTTTTTACTCCAAAGAAAAGAGTTATTATATTGAAAATCATCACATAGAGCTGCTAAGAATCAACAAGTTACCAGGCCTTTACAGGCAAATCGAGTGCGTAATGACAAATTACAACAGGGAAAAGAAGGCGTATGTGTTTTCGGGACTTTTATGCTGTTCATACAAATTGCGGATGTACAGTAACCTCAAAATCACTCATATTTATCCTCGGTGGGAAGCGTGAGGAAAATGTAAAGCCACATTTGGATAAAACGTTCTTTGAACTACTAGAATTGATAGGAGCAAAACAACAACCGCTCGAGTTTTATACTGTAAAGCTGCTCAGAGGAATCATGGTAGTGACTGAAAGGAAGGCGATTACAGTAAACATGGAGGCCAGTTAGCAGCAGTTTGTGACAGTTAGTAGCTCTTTTTATTACAGCTTGAGAACCAGAATCATTCGTTTAAACTTGATAGAATACCATTTTATACTTAATTCTATTCATTTTGAAATCATTCATGTTTCCTGCAATTTGATTGGATAAAAGCAGCAGTGATTTCAGCCTAAATTGCATCATGTTGTGTCTGTTATTGCATCCTTTTGCTGAATCAATCAAAAAGCAGAATTTAAGAAGCCATTTCACAGCGTAGGGATTGCGTGATCGCTCGCGCACGCTCTTAGGTTTTAATTGCCTTCTTCAAAGCTCTACCCGCTTGACGTTTCTAGTTTGTTGTTGTAAAAAACAAATTTACGAACGTTTATCGTTTGTTAAGATTTCAAAATGAATATAATTAAGTGGTAATAGAACTGAGTGGAGTGCAATTTTGGTCTGAAATTATACTCTTGATTACAAATTGCACTCCCGCTTCGCGGTCGTGCAAATTTTTAATCACTCGTATGATTTCAGACCAAATTGCACTCGACTCAGTTCTATTACCATTACAACTAACATAGTTTAGGAAATGAATCGAACGAGGCAATTGAGACTTGTTAAAATACCGTCTCATAATTTAACTTCAAACACAAACTTACATACAAACTACGGTAAAAGTTTGAGCATCTCAACATCTGTTTATTGCTCTAATTTGGTGTCGAGTGCGCACGCGTGGGATGGATTTCTGACAATGCAACAGTCGCTAGAAACCAAGAGCGGAAGTCTAATTGTTTGAGCAAAACCAAGCTATGGCTCTTTCAACTTAGCTGTCGATTAACTTGATATTGGGAAACCCTGTGGACAACGTGAAAATCACTTATAAAAATACCTTTTTTCGAGTTTTATGTCATTACCGTTTTCTCGATCCCTAAGTTAATAGACCATTGGCTTGGTTATATCAACACAATTAGACTTGCTCGCTATTGGTTTCTATCGCATTTGATAGTTCACTCGTGGCTGCACGCCAACCATCTGCCCATAGAGACCTCGAGCTCGCAGTCTAATTGTTAAACAGACGGTCCTGCGTAACCAATCAGATTGCGCGTTTGCCGATTGTTGGTGGCTTTGTAACGCTAACACACAGAATATATAGTGAGAATCTTAGTCAATCAGATTGCAGGATTCTTGTTAGAACGCCAGTTGGTTTCTACTAATAAGTATTAGCATAGCAGTTTCAATACATAAACTTACCTTCTACAGATGCATTCATGTCGTTGTTGTCTTTCACGGCATCTCGTATTTGCGAGTTAACTTCAGTAATTTCGTCGCTTATTAACAACCTCCATGTTATCGATTCGGTGATATTTTTCCAGTCTTTCCATTCCTCTATTCTATAAACCACTACATTTTTTTCACAAAAAAATATGCATAGTTAATTTTTAAAAGTTAGCTGTCGGACAATACATCTACCGTCAAACGAAATCTAAAAAGGCAGTTGGCATGTGGTAAACCGCGGACTGGACTGGTCATTCTTTTGAGAAGACGCAAATGTGAGTAAAATACGTTAATGCCTTCTTTGAATCACTTCCTTTTCGTTCGCCCATTTAGAGACCGTCGACATATGCTTAGTGCCCCGTTTAATTTCCACTGGATGTTTAGGTGGAGGGAGTCCAAGTGTGGACGTTAGTGTGGGGCATTAAGGTATGGGAACGAGATCGGAGCAGAAGTAAGGACGTTAGGGGAGGAGGGGGAGGGTGTCCAGTGGACGTTACGCGGGACACTAAGCATGATGACGTCGACGGTACATCAGTGAGAAGCCAGAATATTTGTAAAACTGAGCCTTAAACGTTCGAATATTTATATCAATCTACCATGACCCTCTCGAAATTCGTGATTTAGTACACTGAAACGGCCTAAAATAAATGTTCGGACGCCATCAAAGGGCCCTAAACTCTTCATAAAAGAAAGGAAAATGGTGGAAAAACATGTCATTGTCTTTCTAAAACTGGTTTCGTTTTTGTTCGCTCATTTTCTAGGTGGAAATTGCTAAAATAGAAAACACTCAATTGTATTCAAACGAGTGCGTGTTGCACTTTTGCCAGCTATCTCGATCACCTCATTGTAGATGGAAAAATAAAACTTTTAGGAAAGCTTAGAAAGTCAACCTGGATCTCTGGAAAATTGTGAGATCTTATAATGTCCCAGTTTGACTTTCCTTTGGTTTCGCTTGTTTATTTCACAGGCCAGACAGGCCGTTCTTACACATGATCAGAATGATCGCAACGAATGTACGCGAATACATTAAAAGCGGTCATAACGTTTATTTGTAGCGCTGTAAAGTACAACCGCGATGTTTTATATATCTACTAGCAATACATCAATAATGGCCGGCGCACGACTTCACGTATTATTAATCAACTCAAAATTATTTGGGCAACTTTACACGGCTGTTTACACACCTGTTTTTCTCCCTAAAACTCAAATTAAACGTCGGCGGAATAAGTACCGTATTAAAACGAAATCACTTCTCCGAGATTTGTCTGGACGGCAGCCGTCACTTCTGGGAGAGATTGTAATCTAAAAACAGGAACAGTATCCTGATATTTTACGGAGAACGAAATGTTTGCATTGTTAGATTGTGAAAATAAAACCGTGCTGATCTCGTTCCTTGTTATATAATAATAATAATATATAGTAATGGCCGTATTTCTATAGCGCCATATCACCATAGTCTCATGGCGCTTTACATATGACTGACATATCCCGTCAGTGAATTGTTTCGGACTGCTTACGGCGCTAATAGCTGCCACGCAGTTTACAATGTTGAGTGTGTGGTTAGTATAATGGCCAGGCTGCTGTACCGGGTGACATTCCCCTCCTCTTTTTCGAGTAGTACAACAGGTTCTTTCACGTGCCCTTCAAATACTGATTAGAAGTAGAAGGAGACAAGGCCAACGGCTTATAAACGTCCCTGCCCAAGGGACGCAGAAGAGAATACGTCAAAGCTAACAAAATTGGTCAACAAACGTGCACAAGGTCTACCTTCCACTCCGCTAAAGCTACTGAGGGTGTTTCTAGTGTTCTACTTTATGACACAGCTGGGGAATAAAACCTCTTCAATGCTAAGCCAGACGTACTTGTAGATGCAAAACATTTACGTTATGATTCCACCAGAGATATAATGTAAAGAAGAAACTGAATGAGCTGGGAACTGATGACTACCGCTCAGTCAAATCTCGGAGATGGGATCTTATCGTAAATCGTTGCTTATTCCGACAACGTTTTACTTTTAGTTTTGTTACAAGAAAAACACTAGTGGAGTAGTCGTATAAAGTTACATAAATAATGTTGAGTTGGAATGTTGTTATGAACACGCGAAGTCGTGCACCATCACTGATTTGTTTCTAGTAGAGATCTAAAACATCGTGATTGTATTTTAAGGATGATTGACTTAAATATTTAAATAAAGAGAAACATTAAAATTATTGGGATAATGCGTGAAATACTTTATTGTAATTCCAGTTACTAGTCCTCATTTTACTACTCCAGTCCAGTATAGTCCGCATTGACATGGCAAAGCAGTTAACCAATACAAAGCTAAAATATAATAAACACGGCTATAGTCAATATGTTTTATAAGTGTGCCAGTGTATACATGACATGTTTATTTTGTCAAACTGCAGAAAACTCAGAACGTCACAATATTGCCTACCTTGGTTATACATACTGCAGTATCTGGCCATCTCTATTCTACTGTGAAACTTGTAAACAAAGAATCTACCGCAGTTCCTTATACTGATTCGAGTATTCCTACCACAGCACGAGTTGTATGGGTACGTTAAAAAGCACACTTTCCGGTGGACAATTCCTTCTTCTACCGTAGAAAGTGATCCTGTCATCCAGCCTTTTACATCGTTAGCGCAAAACCATTGCGATGTTTTGATGCAGGAAGTGGCCATCTGATTACCTGCGGCTCCTCTGATTCTATACCACGACGTCAAGTCAAGCTTATTATCAGCGATATAATACGATGATAATACGTCTGTACGACGATCAGCAGAGTTGAGTATTTTGTATTCTTGACATTCACGGCCTAAAACTGAAACAACACACAAATATTATAATCAGGACAGAAAGTGACGAATAGTTTGCCTTCGTAGTTACCCTGTCAATGAAAACGGAAATTTAATGTTTTAAAGCTACGTTTAGTTTGGATCCAGGCTCTGTTGTGTTGTTTAGGTAACCTACCCCTAACCCAAACTTCGTATGTAAAAACACTAAAATTGATGTTTGACACACAGTAAAACGTGTATACTTCTGTAGCCTTCCTTGCGACCTCTTACCTGACTACTATACTCTATAAAGCCTGGCTACTCCTTAGAGATATGTGTAATCGTTACATGTAGCCACCTCCGCAGGCAACTCTATATAACATGTATCTATTGAAAAAAAAATCGCATTTTAAATAAGTGGCTTGAGAAATATGAACACATTGGAGGTGGCGAAGCTTTTCTTTAGTTTATATTGTGTTCCGCTATTTATAACTATCATCAAAGTTTTGACATACCTGTCATGTAAAATGAAATTGTTGTTGTAATGCTAAGCCAATGTTTAGTCTCCAGAACACAGGAAACCCGTGTTTTAGAGAGCAGTAAAATCTCAAACATTTAGGCTCGAGCCTTCGGCCCTCGCAACATTTCAAAAACGTATTCTGCTTTGTTTACTTTATATGCAGGATGGTATTCTCTAAGCTCATGATCAAAGCCACATCCCCATAGGAGAGATAATGGATTGGTGTTCAGGAGGTTAATGTAATGCCAATGCTGAGCACTTTTTCAATTATTTATTTGAGACTACGGAACAATGCAATATGATGCACAAGAATGCAATATAATGCACAAATTAATGGTACAATTTCAAGTACCCATCCGGGAAGGACGGTCAGGTAGAGATTTTCAGAAGAATACATGTATATGTGTTTTCTACTAAACAAAGGTAATGTATCATGGAAAATACCATAAATCTAGAAACATTAATAGTAAATTTAATGCCTCCTTTCTTGCACATCCATTTTTTTTTTGGGGGGGGGGGGGGGGGGGGCAATAAGATTTGAGCAATTTTATAGGGGGGTCATCTAAGTTTTAATTCATTCATAGGGGGTCATAAACGTTTTAACAAGAGAAGCAGATGAAATGCCGACCCCCCCCCCCCCCCCCCCCTAAGCCATAAATAATGAACACTCCCTTAGTGGGTCAATGGGATCCCTGTGGTTTGTACTGGCTTGTGACGTCACCAACTGTCAACGAGAAGGCCTAGCAGAATTCGCCCAGCTGGGCCCAAAAAATCGCAGAAATGGGCCCAAGATGGCGACCACTCATGATGACAAGGAGGAAGATAGTTCAAAGACTTGCATGCATCAGGTGATAGGAAAATCACATTGAGTTTTCTTATTCTAAAATGTTTGGCGTTTGCGTAATTTCAAATGGTAAAACCTGGCAAAATTGTAGTCGGAGTATTAATTTAATTTATCGAATATCGTGTATTTTTAAAACTCACTCGTGAAGTATACTTTATTCACCTTTATTCAACAAAATACCTGGCACTTCGCTTCCAAGCCGTTCATCTTAAAGGTTTTGATTCGCTTCCCGATGTTAGCAAAGAAGAGAGACCGACAGCAGCAAGAGCCGTCTTCAGTTTTTACCAGTGGAATGAACTCATTGTGCTTCGTCAAACGGATAGAAGTTGTTGAGCCGTGAAACTCAACGCGATATTTACCTAGAGCGGGTTTCCTACACGCCAAATCAGGCAAAGTGCTTTTCAAATCCAAGCAAAAGTCTATTAAAGAATCAACCCATGCTTTGATATATGCTCAAGCTCTTCACGAGCAAATGTATACCGAATGTGTGGCCACACAGTGAGCGGTGACGTCACAAGCCATTACAATCCACAGGGATCCCATTGACACACTAAGACAAAATACCAGCCAGAAGGCCAAGTGACTAGGCTGGGTACTCCGTAAATATGTCATATCATATTTATTATAGCTTTACAATAGTACTCTGTAAATATGTCATATCATATTTATTATAGCTTTACAATAGTACTCTGTAAATATGTCATATCATATTTATTATAGCTTTACAATAGTACTCTGTAAATATGTCATATCATATTTATTATAGCTTTACAATAAGTACTCTGTAAATATGTCATATCATATTTATTATAGCTTTACAATAAGTACTCTGTAAATATCTCATATCATATTTATTATAGCTTTACAATAAGTACTCTGTAAATATCTCATATCATATTTATTATAGCTTTACAATAGTACTCTGTAAATATGTCATATCATATTTATTATAGCTTTACAATATTACTCTGTAAATATGTCATATCATATTTATTATAGCTTTACAATAGTACTCTGTAAATATGTCATATCATATTTATTATAGCTTTACAATAGTACTCTGTAAATATGTCATCATATTTATTATAGCTTTACAATAGTACTCTGTAAATATGTCATATCATATTTATTATAGCTTTACAATAAGTACTCTGTAAATATGTCATATCATATTTATTATAGCTTTACAATAAGTACTCTGTAAATATGTCATATCATATTTATTATAGCTTTACAATAGTACTCTGTAAATATGTCATATCATATTTATTATAGCTTTACAATAGTACTCTGTAAATATATCATATCATATTTATTATAGCTTTACAATAGTACTCTGTAAATATGTCATATCATATTTATTATAGCTTTACAATAGTACTCTGTAAATATATCATATCATATTTATTATAGCTTTACAATAGTACTCTGTAAATATGTCATATCATATTTATTATAGCTTTACAATAGTACTCTGTAAATATGTCATATCATATTTATTATAGCTTTACAATAGTACTCTGTAAATATGTCATATCATATTTATTATAGCTTTACAATAAGTACTCTGTAAATATGTCATATCATATTTATTATAGCTTTACAATAAGTAGTCTGTAAATATGTCATATCATATTTATTATAGCTTTACAATAAGTACTCTGTAAATATCTCATATCATATTTATTAAAGCTTTACAATAGTACTCTGTAAATATATTATATTATAGTTTTACAATCAATACTCTGCAGTTGTCATATCATTGCCAACGAGTCAACCTCGCGAAAACGCGAGGTTGACGAGGCGGCAGAGTATAGTCGGTACACCAGTAAAACTCTCGTTTCGACGAAGTCAGAAATGTAATATAAAGAAACAATAGCGACGCGTTTGCGCATGCGTTAACTTTTCAACTCGTTTTGTAAATTGGTTTTAACAGGACTCGCCGGCTGTGAAAAATTTCTTCAGCATTTTGTGACGATACTTTCGTCGAGACATCCAGTGTGAAATCAACAAGTTCACGCGGGTCACTGGAATTGATTTGATCATTGCTAATGTTTGAATTACTTTAAAGGCTGATCCAAACTTGCGACATAAACATAAGAACATACTCGAGCGACGCAGATTGTACTTCATGGTTAGTTAACCCCTTTGTACTTGAGTATAACAAAGCATTCATCAACCTTACGGTAGAATCTGCGCTTGCGTATGTTCTTATGCTTATGTCGCAAGTGTGAATCAGCCTTAAGACTCAGTAGGGTATTTAGGGATGTGAATATGGGATGTGGGATGTGGCGCAATGAATAATTAATGAGTAATAACAGGGCGCAATGAATAATTAATGGCTAATAATAGGGAGGATGATCAATATTAATACGTTTTGCGTAGCTTCTACATTAGCTGGCGTTTAGGGTTCTGGGCAAGACTGAACAAGCCTATTGTGTAGTACCAATACCGCTCTGACCTCATAATCGCACACTATTGTTAGAAGCACTAGCATTAAATAAGGACCCCTAAAAGGTATTTTAAATTAGTCAAGCAAGTAAGCAAGTACTTATCCTGATAGAATACTAAATTGCTGAAGTTAAAATTGAAATAAACCAAGGAAAAGTAAACATCAGGTAGCTAGTTGCTCCAATATGCCAGTCAATTGCGTTTTAGAACCGTCTACAAACTCTTTAGTGTATTTTTAGACTTTCAAGTTTTCGACTTGAATTCCGCGCGATACCAAATGGCAGAGATCACTCAAGCGGAGCATCACCTGTTGCAGAGCTTTGAACATCTAGATGTTCACATTACAAAGGCTGATTGAAAACTGAAGGTGTCTTCAACCTGGTCGAGGCCCTTTTATAGTGCAGGTCGTAGTTTACGCTCACTTGTACAAACGCATCACTCTAATCGAACTTGCTTCAGTGATACTGCGTTTTACTCTCACAATAATATTTTTTAGAAATCATGGTGGGAGAAATGTCGTAAGTAGTAGTGGAGGGATGGAATTAGCCTCTTTTTTGAGATGGAATACATAACTAGGAGATGGAAACTCATTAATTCGGATGACATCATTATCTATTGTCTTGGGCTCATGAATAAACTGAAGTGGTTTTCATTATCTATTTTTAATAAAGTGAAATGGAATGTCATTATCTATTATCAATTTCACGTTGAGTTCATGTTAATAACTTTCTTTTGTGTGAGGGATTAGTCGTATGCAAATTTATGATAAAAGAAGAGGAGCGGAATGCTCTTTTTTGTTTGGAGATTTACTTCATTAAGTTAGAACATGAGAACATTTACTGGCGCATGTGTTCAGTTATAAGCCTACCCATATTTAATAGAGTGGAATGGCTATGAAACCCAGCGACCTTCTTTCTTGTATGTCTTTGTTAGCTTTTTTCAACCGTACCATTACCATTAATTTTGGCCTACCTAACTAAGACCCCGTCCAACTGTATCCGTTTTCGTAGCGTTTTCATATTGTTTCAGGTAATTAGACCATTGTTTTCTATTCCCTTGAGGACGGAGAACAATACAAAAACGATACCAATACGGACACGTGTGGACGGGGTCTAAGTGAAGGACAAGAGACAGTTTTACCAAGAGTGAATGGTAAATAACCTAATAAGGGATACCAAAATATCTCCTTAGTTTCATTAATAACTCTGCTATTGTTCTTAGGGATTAATGATAAAAGAAGGGCAATCAGTACAGTTTGACAGCAACAATTGCCCTATTATTCTGAGGAAGAAACAAACTTATATGAAAAGTCTTTTTTGTTACGAAACTACCACAATTAACATAATCAACAAAACCAACTAAATGCTCGGAACACGATTTTATTTACCCCGAGAGCTGTAGCACAACAAACAGACTTTGGAAATGTAAATTGATTTGATCTCATTGGATCTCGATTAGAGATTGAAATTGAGGTAAATATCGGTCAACTGTTATCCTTTTTACGCTTTACAATGCTAAAAAACGGAGTTCAGAATTCGAACAGAACCCTTTCCATTTCCCTCTTCAACAAATATCATTTCCCTCTTCCTCCTTCTCCTCCTCCAGGATAAATAAAGGAAAAACAAACAGATCTCGCTTGATTGTCCCTTTTGGCACGTTTTCCCTTTTGATCGTCTAAAACGAACGTAACACATTTACAATGTTTATTTTTTTGAATATTTTTATCTTGGGTGTGAATGGGTTAGTCTAGTCTAGGTAATGCTATTCTATTCTAGTCTAGTCTAGAAAGTCTAACTAGTCTAGCTAGTCTAACTATAATAGTCTACAATCCTGGTCAAATGGCTTTGGAAGACACTACTTCTAACTTAGTGATGACCAATTACTGTGTCCCAACATTTGTAGTCTAGAACGTCTAGCTACTCTAACTATAATAGTCTAGACTAAAAAAAGTCTAGCTAGTCTAGACACAACGCCCACCGCCCGCAACGCCCGCCGCTCGCCGCCCGCCGCCCACCTCCTTCTCCCTTCTCCTCCTCCCTCCCCTACGCTACACTTTGGCTACCCTACGCTACCCCATGGCTACCCTATGTTACATAAAATCTCTGGACAACCGAAAGTGTAATATAGGGTAGCTTTGGAGTAGGGTAAGGGTAGCCATGGGGTAGCGTAGTGTAGGCAAAAGGTAGCGTAGCGGAGGGGGAGGAGGAATGAGGAGGAGGAGGGAGGGAGGAGGAGGTGGGCGGGCGTTGCCGGCGGCAGGCGGCGGGCGTTGCGGGCCGTGGGCGCCGGGCGTTGTGTCTCGACTAGCTAGACGTTCTAGACTATGCTATTATAGTTAGACTAGTTAGACTTTCTAGACTAGACTAGAATAGAATAGCATTACCTAGACTAGACTAGGTTAGACTAACCCTTTCACACTCCTGTGAGGGTAAAAGGAGGAATGGCTTTGAGGAATGGCATGTGGCATGGCTTGCGGAATGACTTATGGCGCGAAAATAAAATTCGCGCCATCTTTTGTCGCGCCATTTGAAAGGTTTACCGCACTTTGTGATACCGTAGGCTCAGTATCGGCGGCCATCTTGGATTGAAAGCGAGGATTCCGGGGATTTGCTTGTTGTCAGTCGTGTTTAGATATGGAATTTTGAGGTAAAAGATGGATAATTACCAATACTATGATCCGAATTGTACAAATAAGAAAATGCTATTGCTAAATATGTACAGATGCAGTGCTAGCTAATGCCAATGTGGCGCAATAGTTATTGTGCACATGTTATACTAAATCTTACTACAAGGTGTGTCCCTAATCTGTCCAAACCTGATTGGTCAGTACACCTTGTGGTTTTCCTGCCTTAGGTCCTATGTGGCCATAGTTAAATGCCTTCAGGGTTAGGTCGTGTTAACGTATGACTTCCTTGAACCGATTATTTCTGGTCTAGATTTATATTAACATGACTGTCAATATTCATGTAAAAGTTGTGAAATCCTGTAATGACCCATATCTGTGTCTCTGAAATGTCCCAAAATTTCAGACACCATCTACAAAATTCTGGTTAGATTACTGTATTTTATGTGAACATTGTTGGTATATATTACGATGTGAAATGTGTGCAATAAAAAAATTGTAAAAAATAAAAGTACATTATTTTGTACTTTTTGGAAGTTAGAAGTAGGATTATGTGAGCAGGAAATGGGTGTTTGGGTTCATATGGGTGTTATAAAAATATCGTTTTTTACATGATATCTAGACAGTGTATACTGGGTGATAGCAAAATCTTAACGATAACGATTTCACACTTCAGTGGGGATATTGTCATCAACACATTGTGGGATATCACACCACAGACCCTGCAAATTCTATGTCTGAGTTGAGCTCATTTTACTTTGAATGTATCTAAAGTGTGAAACAACTTTTTCTTTTAAAAGAGACAATAGCATGTTGAGCAAATTTGTTTCAAATTAAATTAGAAATGAAAAGGTATGGTGGTTTTCGTGTAACTTGGAGATAACTCACTTGTGAGTCATACACTCAAAAGATAAATTATGTCAGTATTTCTGCTTGTCAATGTCATATATCCATGTCCTGCTACAAAGATTGATTTATCAGGATTTTGGGGAAATTTGTATACAGAAATCTATCATTATGGCAGGCACTTATATTACTACTAGGATCTCCTATTTGTCTCTAAGGTCCGGATTACATGAGGCAGGCTCGCCCGGTTTGGTCTCTCCAAACCGGGCCAGCCCAGCAAACTGGGCCAGCCCCCTCATGTAATAGCAGATTTAATTTGTGTTGTGTTTCACAGTCAAGGTGGGCCAGACAGCCAAAGCTGCCAGCCCAGTAAACCGGGCCAACTCACCAGGCCCTAACAGTCTTCTCTTGTCTTTTAATCAGTTTGGTTTTTATGTGTGATTTGTGAAATTAACAAATATATTGATTTGGATACATGTATCTTGTTAACTAATCTGTACCTAGAAGAGATATTTTCACATAATTCATCAAATCATTTTCATACATAAATTGAATTGGCGTAGGAACATATATTATCCATGCAAAACATGAACAGCGACCTCAATTCATTGAATTGAATTCTTCCACTCAGTGACTGTGACTGTTTGAGGTGTGCAAAATAAACAAAAGTGTCCTTCGTAATCACCAAGATAAATAAAATGAAAAATAAAGTTCAATAAAGGAAGTACACTGCCACATTTATGCAGTGTACATTTATATTAGAGATCAAGCTAAAGAGTACATACACATGTATTGGGATCGCGTAACACAGTACAATATTCCCTGGTAGGTGAGGTCTCCCTATTTTACCAGTCTGACCTGTGCTACGATGATCGAAGCTGTCGCATTTTACGCGGCCTTCCAAGCTATTTATCCAGGAAGACAGCTGTGAAAATAATCTCTAAAACTTCTTTTCTGACTATTATTTGTACAATTCGGATCATAGCAGTGGTAATTATTCATCTTTTACCTCAAAATTCCATATCTAAACACGACTGACAACAAGCAAATGCCCGGATGCCTCGCTTTCAATCCAAGATGGCCGCCGATACTGAGCCTACGATATCACAAACATTCCGCAAGTCATTCCGCAAGCCACACCACTTGCCATTCCTCAGTGTCATTCCCCTTTTACCCTCACCGTTCACACCCAAGATAAAAGTAATTAAAAAATAAACATTGTGAATGTTATCGTTTTAGAGGGACAAAAGGGAAAATGTGCCAAAAAGGACAATTAAGCGAGACCTGTTTTTTCCCCGTTTATTTATACCCGAGGAGAAGAATGAGGAAGAGGGAAACGATATTTGTTGAAGAGGGAAATAGAAAGGGTTCTGTAGGATTTCTTAACTCCATTTCTTTAGCAATGTGAAGCGTATAAAGGATAACAGTTGACCGATATTTACCTCAATTTCAATTGCTGGAAGCACATTCTTATGCGTAGTCCACACGAGCAAGTTTTTCTTGACAAGTTGCCTTGTTCAATAACTGGCACGCCAGTTAATTTTGGTAGTTTCGTAACAAAAAATAATTTGCATATAAGATTGTTTCTTCCTCAAAACAATAGGGCAATTGTTTCTGTCAAACTGTAGTGATTGCCCTTCTTTATCGTTAACCGTTAACCCCTAAGAACAATGGCAGAGTTATTAAGGAAACTAATGGATATATTTTGGTATCCCTTATGTGGTTATTTACCATTTACTCTTAGTAAAACAGTCTCTTGACGTCCTTCACTTACTTAGGTAGGCTTTTAACTGAATACATGCGCCAGTAAATGTTCTTATGTTCTAGCTTAAGGAAATAAATCTCCAAACAAACGAGAGTGTTCCGCTCCTCTTCTTTTATCGTGCAGTTGTATACGACTAATCCCTCACACAAAAGAAAGTTATTAACGTGAACTCAACGTGAATTTGCACGCGGCTAATCCCTATAACAACCGTAGCGGTGTTACTGTAAAACCGAATTGAAAATAAAAACGTTTTAGAGCCTATTATGAGCAGTTTGTTCTTACTGTTTACGCTACAAAGGGGTTTTAGATATTGCGAGATATGTTTTACTTTCTTTCTCATTTGTTGGCTAGAACCGATTGAACAATTTGTATTACTTAATGGCTTCGGAGACCAACGGTCCTGGCTTCACAGCCTAGGGTCTATTGTGAGGTCAGAGGGGTATTGTTACTACACAATAGGCTTGTTCAAACTTGCCCATCTATTTCACTTTATCAACAATAGATAATGAACCACTTCACTTTGTTCATGAGCCCAAGACAACAGATCATGACGGCATCCAAATGTATGAGCTTCCACCTCCTAATTATGTATTCCACCTCAAAAAAGAGGCTAATTACATCCCTTTCCTACCACTGTTGCACGAGCTTGAACCTCGAGGCTACCATTCCACCGCTAGCAGCTTTCGTAGAAAGATGAGAGTTCATATTCGGAAGTATTCCTTTAATCGATTCCGAAACAAGACATTTCCAACGAAAGAGTGTATTGCTTTGTCAAAAGACGAATGGATGAATCTGAAGAACATTATGAATGAACTTGACATCCTGATTTAGAGCATTGATCAAAACGCAGATGAGTCCGACATTGAAGGCTGTGAAAAGAAAACACAACAAGTGGATGCAGAATCAGATAACAGTGAATCCATTCGTGCAAAACGACAGCAACTGTACGCAGCGATGAAGACTTCAGGCCTTGAGGATCCTGTTGCAAGTAAACCAACAACAACTTACAGCCCCAGACAATGGATGCGAAGTGCAACATCAAGAGTCTCAACAAGTCAACGAAGATCACGAAGGATTTTCTGTACCCGTGAAACTAGAGAAAGAACCGTTCCAACAGCCACAACCTCTATCAAGACTTGTACCGTCGGAAATCTGAATTATTTCAAGAACACATCCGATACCTAATCATGCGAGTTATTATTAATCAAATCGCCTATGAAATAAACATTAGACTGTGTTGTGTATTTTTGTTTCAGAGCGGGAAAAGCAAAGTGGGATGCATCACTTTCGATTGAAAAGGAAGTAAATCAGATGACAACAATGTATTAAAAATATCCCAACTCAGAGCACATATGTTAAATAAAACTGTCAGACTTGATTCTGTGTTATGTTTGTTTTTCTGATTAGGAAAAAGTAGAGGTGACTTCGAGATATGTAACAGTTGTCAAACCTCATAGAATTATACGATAATTCTGAGTTTAGAATATTTCTAAACCAGTATCTCAGCTGCTGCTATGGTTCTTAGGGATTAGCGATCAAATAAGAGTCATTAAAGGTCGGCACACACGAAGGGACAAGTCCCAGGGACAAGTGCCGGGGACAAATCCCGGGGGGAAATCTTGTCATTTTCTCCACGGGAGTTGTCCCCTAAATTCAAACCAGTTTGATATTAAGAGACAAGTCCCGGGGACAAAATGTTGTCCCCGCGACAATATTTTCCTAGTTCAGACCCAGGGACTTATCCCAAGGACTTGTCCCAGGGACTTGTTCCTTCGTGTATAGCGACCTTAACAGTCCACCAAGAGTCCTATTGTTTTGAGGGAAAACGCTTCGCTTCGCCCAGCCGAATAGGAAACACTATTTTATAAATGACAAGAGCACACTCTTGGAGGGAGCTGCACGGAAGTCAGCAACGTTTTATTAAAACATAAATAATGTGTTACAATCTTTTACGAAACAGAAAACCAGCTAGGAAACTAGGGTCGCTGAAAGTGCGACATCAAGTGGTGTGCCAGGTCTAAGGAGTGGTTATAAGGAATATGAACGTCCCAAGGGGAAGACGATAATAAGTTCATTACAAAGAGGAAATAAATTCTCTCAAAATCAACTATCATTAACATACGAATAACAACAAACGCACTAGATAAATTTAACAAAGTTTATTGTTTCTCATTCTCGGAACGATATTGTATTGATTCAGAACATGTAAAGCGATAATATTTATAGTTTGTTTTTCTCCTCAGTGAGTTGATAAGTGTTTCCTCTTTGCCCGTTCTAGGATTAAATGAAGTCAGCAACAAATGGAAAGAACAAGATATGTATTGACTGTCGACACAATTATTACAAGTGACTAGCTTGAAATACTTTGCCCTTAAAATGTCAAGGGTTTCTACTCTTGTTTCTTTTATAAATTGTCCAGTCAAGATCAATTTTCGTTTGTGTATGGCGGCCTCCATTGCCTCATTCCAATCAAAACCGTCATTGTCCATTAGTTCGTATGCTTGCCATTACTCTTCGATAATCAGGAATCTCTTTTCATGTTATGTATCCACCTTAGATTTTCAAATAATAGACTTCATATCTCTTTTCTATAAATGGGGAGCACAGAGTTTCTCGCCGGTACTTCTGCTACTTCGTGCGAATTTCATTGTTGTTGATATTGTCGAACAAGAGCTTTCCATTCTTCAGAATGGCGACGGTGGCT